>QEOT01121776.1:0-17128 GCA_003123785.1 Pterocarya stenoptera | reverse complement strand
GGGGCAGTCATCTGGATTCTGCATGCCAGGGTAAGTGAAGTAATTTGAAAATGGTGGTTAAATATTACCGTACTACAAAACTAGCAAAGTTTCAAACCTAATTTCCTATTTATTACTTGTTCTAGTGTCAGCGTCAAATGACAACGTCAGAAAGAGGACTGAGGACTAGTACTCATGAGGAGGGGCGCTATTTTCTAAGCCTTTCTTTCTCTCTCTCTCTCTCTCTCTCTCTCCCAGTCATGAGCATATGCTGGAAAACCCTCATTTTCCTACATACCTCCTTGAATTTGTTAGTAAACGGTTACTACTCAAACACAAAAGACACTCGGAGATTTAATTAATTTGGTCCTTAATTCAGCCAAGCTAGGTTCGATTCCTTGTCGGGTGGACCATACATTTGAATTAAAGAGTCTATGATGTCAGATAAATTGTAGTCATCATGTTACTTTAGATTATATGGTTTAAAATAATAATCATTGTTAATTGTGGTGTCAGCTAAACAACTGATTTGCTTGCTTCAATAGGTTTCCAACCAACACATCTAAAACCCAGACTTTATGGCCATCTACTTGTTCGCCTACTCGCGCCACGTTAATGCCGGCCTCTTTTATCTTCATGATACAGATATATTAATTTCTCACATAAAAAACCCTAGTCAGTACTACTCATGTATGTATCGATCGAAGTAAAGTTTTCTGACTGTTGAATTCAAACGAACCACGCACCTAGCTTATTTTGCATGGGTTATTATTCTTTCATCGTTGTGTACATAATTTTGTCTCCCAAATCTGAAATTACTCAGAATGGCCATAGATAGCATATCTCTGATATTGTATTTATATAATATGCATGTATGTATGTATCCATCATGCATGCATATATGGGTATGCATAAATTTAATACATGGTAGAGAATTCTTTGCAAGATCGATCAGTAACTTGTGTAATTAAGTGCCTCATGGGTAACCTAATCAGGACTTTGCAAGACTAAAGAAATCACTAAATAATATAACTACAGACTTTTAGTTACTTATGATAGATGGGTTTAATATATATAATAGGGTACGCCTCACTCCATTGATCAACCATGCCCATGATGCCACTAATTGGTTTATTTATTTCAGAGAGGTTGGAGCTAACTAGACCAATTAAGCTAATTAATTAATTATCTGATGATAAAAATGCTCCATATAATATGCATACATGATGCATGCGTTTTAATTTTATCATGTTTATGGAACGATATTACGCATGCATGCATGTGTGTATATATATAAATATATATATGCCTGTTATATTAATGCAGATTTTCACATGGTCTACTACATGTGCATGTGTGTGTGTGAAGTCTCAAATGAAATATTGTCTGATTGGGTAATTATTAAAATTCTAGCCTCGTGATTATTTCATCACTTGTTCCTAGCATTGAAGTTTCTTCTTTGACCTAAACGAAGATGATCAGGAAGAAAATTGATGACAAGAAAGACTTAAATGGTGAAGAAAACAAAAAATAAAAAACAAAAAACTAATTAGGAATTGCACTGATCAGCTATTATATGTACAAGAGGAATTATGAATTTAAATAGATTGCCCAATAACCAAACAATTAATTGTAAGATTTATATTTCATATATACATATTACGAATGTGTATGTAGACATCCTATATATATATGTGTATGTATATATTCTGTAGACGTACTATATACGGCCAGCACATGAATAGAAAAAATCCTCTCAAATTCGGGTGTTGACACTGGAGTACCTAATTAAAGATCGAACCAAGTAGTACTACACTTATATTCTAAGCTAGAATCCGCGGTTTCCCTTGAACGAAAATATTACGGAATTAATTAATCATGATTAATAGCGGATATACGTACGTTATCAATTAATGTAATGGAAGAATATTAGTTATGGAAAATTAAAAGATATATATATATATATATATATATATATATTACTTATAGCTAGCCCGTCAGTCTAGCTACAGACAATATTAGCTAAACGGAGATCAATGGTAATATATTGTCTGTAGCTAACGGAGATCAATGGTAATATCTAGCTACAGAAAATATTCTTAGACATTATTGTCATATTAATATTTAATTGATCATCATGGAAGTAGCTTTGTTCAATCGATCGAGATATATAGCGCCATGAGTCCACGCGCGGCCATTTAATTTTGAATAGTACCTACTGATTATATATATGTATATATCCAAATCATCATGACTCAATTAGGATAAGTAACCAGAGAACAATTTCTTGATCAAATTAGTCATGAAACTCTCATATTTTTTCACGTGTTTTTGTTTTTTTTAAAGATGTCTAAAAAGTGATAGGCCTTAGACGTAGCTCGGTCTATGTAGCTAGTAAACGACAGCGACGTCCTATATGACTTAAATATATTACGAGTATTAATTCCTAACAGAAAATATTGCAAATCATATTACGAGTATATGATTAATACAATAACCAAATTGAAATATGATTAATATTGCTTGATCGATCAGCATTAATTAGAAATATGAGTCTGCAGATAGAATCACGTGTTGTGGTAGTCATTAAGTTTGAAGCATTAATAATATATATGAATATTAATGTCTTTCCAAGAAAGCTGGCAGGCGTACGATCGACAATTAAAATGGATTGACCTATGTTAATTGGTCGAAGCCACGAATTAGCCAGCTACCTCATATATCCAATACATCATATGTACCAGCCAGCTAGGAATTATAACACAAAACAAAATTTCCATCAATTAAGTAGCAGTACAACCCAATAGCCACGAGCCATTCCAACCACTGCAACAACCATATCTATATATATATATATATATATATATCCCATATGCAGTAATTTAATCAACAAGCAAAACCAAAACAATTAAGCCAGCTCACTTATGGACAAAAGTACTTGACTTCACAATTAAACGTGTTTACACATGAGGTCAAATATCCATGGCCGACACCATATATATATATATATATAATACATTAATATTAAGTTACATGAAAATGGACGTTGCAGTAGATCATCGATCAAGTGTTCATTAGTAATTAACAATATTATAAATTGCATGCAGACTATAGATCACTAGATGGAAGACATATATAGCCATTCACGTTGAAAATTTTGTGGAAAAATAAGGCTATATATGTAGTTGGCAAGAATCTGCATTGTCGTTGGTCAAAGTTCAAACAAACAAAATCAAAAGAGTTGAAGACAAAATGTGACGATAAAAGAAATCTGCTAAGATAGTCATGATTATAAACAGCAGCCTAGCCTCCATATTATATATGGCTACCTAGCTTTTCTTCTGTTCTAGAATTACTCTTTTTTTACCGAATCTGGATGGGCAAGGGCTCTATATATATATTGAAATCATGCATGATAAACTTACCATGACTTATAAATAACAATTTGTATATAACTATATAATAAAATAATATTATTTTAATTTCATGTGTTTAAATTTAATAAAGAATGTTATTATTTTATTTAAAGCGTTGCCTACAAGTTGTGAATGGATTGTTTGCCTATCACTACTCTGTATATATTCAACCTGCCTAATCTCTTTGACAAGCCATCTATCTAGAACTCCATCCTCAAAATCATAAAGTTCCACACCAACTGTCATCTAATTAATTGTCATTGTTGATGAACTTTAGACCTCTATATATTATATTCATTAATAATGTATTTTCTTAATTACGAATTATTAAAAACCAAGAAACTGTTTGCACTAAATTTGATGAGAAGATAATGTAGGATATAAACAGGCCCAGGCCTGCTTTCAATCAATCGGTCCATGCCATTACTCACAAGAAGCTCAGATGGCATGCCTATATAATCAAGCCATTTATATCACCACTTTAGGATGTTGAGTTTTTTTCTTTTTCTTTCTAAAATTTGAAGATCCTTTTACCCAATACTTATTTATCCCTTTTCTTTTTGGGGTTAAACAATATGATATTCATTTTTCTAAACTTTATAAACTCCTTAAAATAATACGAATTGGGCATATCTATAGCATAAAATCGACATAAAATAGATAAATAAATTGAACCTACTAATATTTAAAAAAAAAATCTTAATGTCAAAGAAAATACAGAAATACTATGGTTTTGATAAACAAAATAGAACGATATATTGAGCCTACTAATAAATATTGAACAGGCCCACTTATACCTGCAAGGATCGGTACACTGCACTTATTCAAGATGGGCCGAACGTAAACGCTTTTTAAATCAAGATCGAAATGAAATCGCGCAGCTGAAGCTCAACACTTGACTATGCGCCACGTGGCAGAACGAATTAAAGATGCACCTAACTTCTAACTACTTGCGTTCTGCAGCGCGCAAAAACCAACGCAGGATTCCATTTCCATGGCGTCCTTCTTCTTCGTCGTCGTGTTTGGCTCTTTGGGTGTTTACACTCACAATCTTCAAGACTCAGCCGCTGCAAGGTAATGGCAAATGTTGCCGCACTCCGGTACTCTCTGGTATGTTTAGCCGCAATTCTAGTGGTTGTTGGGGTGACCACGCAGTCTTTCAAGAAAACGATGGCCACGTACCTGGTCGGTGTGCTTGGAATCGCTGGGGTGCTCCTACCCGATTGGGCTTACTTCGATCGCGATTTCTCAAGGTGGACTTCTCCTGTTACTGCACAAGAAAGGGCCTCTCATATTGCTCTAAGATCAGGATCAACAAGGTTTTGTCTAGCTTCCATTCATTTCTTAACTGGAGTTTACAACTTTTTTTCTTAGAATTCAAGCTTAATTTTATTGTAGCATGTTACTTTGTTTGGTTGCTGAGAAAAATCCAAAAGAAATCCAAGAATTGGAGATGTTGTGGAAGTGTTTCACTGTCATCACCTTACGATCACTTACAACTGAAGAGTAGAGAGCTTGGAGGTTTGAGGGAATACCTCCGATGTCTTAGTCAGTAACTTTTTAGCTAATAATAACAAAATAATTCCATCCCATTACTTACTTGGATTCCTTCTTTATATAGAGTTCCATGAGTTATTTTTATTCTCTTATTGGATAATAGTTATCCTTTATTTGAATTTAAATTTAGAGATGAGGGTTTCATCTCTTAGCAGATTTGAATGATATCATTTTTTATCCCTTGCCGCCGACTGGATAACTATCCAGTCGATATTGGCTATGGGCTATGTTCTTTTGGTATTGAGCTGGGCTTCTCGGTAATAATACAAGCTTTGGTCATAAGTAAGGGCCCAGTCCCACCTTCGGGCTAACTGGTTGGGATGTCCTCTCCAGTTACCCCACAAAGTCTTATTGTGCATGGCGTGATGGGACTTGATTCTACGTGTCGTTTCCCTTTTCGAGATGTGTCAGTGTGCTGTTTTGTTTTCCCTTTCGGGCACGTCAATTGTCACTTCATTTTAATTCCTATTTAATGCTCATTTTTCCTCTTCTTTTGGTCTTCTGCCTTGTTCTAGTTTCTTGCCTTCTTCTTCTCCGAGTTCTTGCCTATTTCTTCTATGAGTTCGTGTCTTCTTCTTTTCTCGCGACTTTTTTCATTCTTCCAAGGATAAGGTAGTGGTTTCTGCTTTAGACTCTTGTCCATCCCACGACTCCATTCCTCGAATTGTCTTTGCTCCCCCGACTTTCATTTTTGTGGGCTTTCACTGGTCTTCAACTATCACTTTGTGTGAACTGGAGAATGCCCGAAATAACTTCAACATTCCTCATTCTGTCGATTTAAAGGTTCATTCTCCCAATCAAAAAGCTATTGTGGCCAAATGTATGGTCATCTCTGTTGCCCTCTATTTTGCTATGTTTACCATAGGGTTTCGATTGCCTTTCATACACCCAGTTCACAATGTGTTAGATGTCATAGGGCTTGCTCCGGCTTAGTTGGTGCTTAATGCTAAGAGAATTTTGATGGCCTGTTACGTTTTGTAACGATGGGTGTTGGAACCCAAGGGCGATGAATACCCAGATCTAACAGCCCGTGAATTTTTGTCCCTTCATGGTTTTAGGCGCTTGGAGGGAAATCTTTGCAATTTTAGGGCCCGTCGGGCCTTGGTTGATTTAGAGCGTAAGTATTCGTATGTGAAGGATTGGACTAACAAAATTTTTCTTTGCAGTTTTAGGGCCCGTTAGGCCTTGGTTGATTAAAAGCATAAGTATTCGCATGTGAAGAATTGGACTAACAAAATTTTCCTTATTAGTGGTTTTGGTTGGGAATTCCCCGCCGATGGAGCTCTTAATAAGGAATTTTCTATAAGGGCATGCTGGTCCCCTGTCCCCGATGGGGATGATTTCGAAGTGATTCTTTCCCCATGTGAGGAGGCCCGTGTTAGGCTGGCGGAGTCTTGTGCTCAGGCTCATCCCAAGTTGTGCCTTTTGGATGTGTTTTTAACCCCCAATAATATTGAGAAGTTCATGATGGTCCCCAATCGGGCCCACGTTTCAAGGCATACTTTTTGAGTTCCTTGACCACTTTGCCTGATGACAAGAAGGTGTTACGGGAGATTTCCTCGACTGTTTTTACCTTTAAGTTTTTAGGCTTGTGAGAGAGTTTCTTGACCACGTTGCCTGATGACGAGAATGTGTTAACAAAAGATTTTCATCGACTATTTTAACATTTAAGTATTAGGCTCGTGAGAGAGTTCCTCGACCACTTCGCCTGCTGGCGAGAAGGTGTTAACGGGATATTTCCTTGACCGTTTTAACCTTTAAGGTTTTAGGCTTGTGGGAGAGTTCCTCGACCACGTCGCCTTTTTGAGAAGACGTTAACGAGAGATTTTTCTCGACCGTTTTAACATTTAAGTTTTTAGGCTCGTGGGAGAGTTCTTTGACCACCTTGCCTCTTGTAGAGGAATCTCTTGTTTTGGGTTGTTTAAGGATTTAATAAGTAAATCAATGAAACACAAACTTTTGGAACGTCGCCATTTTATTACTGGAAATAAACAAATAAATTAATGAATCAGAAGTTTTACATATCTTTCCCCTAGAGCATTGATAGTGGTTTATGAATCTTCATATGCAAAATCACCTCTTTTGAAGAATGATTTTGCATATGAAGAAAAACTTCACATTGGTTTATGCATCTTTGAACTAAATAATAAAAAAATATTATTTTTTTTAAAAATTTTTTATTTGTTTTCTAAAATTATTTTTTTTATCTATATTTTACAATTAGCATCCACTTTATATTTTCAACTTAATACAAATTTCATATATCAAAATCATCTTAATATAAATTTTACAAAGTTGATTTTAATAAGTAGGAGAGAGAAAAAAATAGTAAAATAATGTTTGAATAATAAATAGTGCTTCTTCAAATTTGAAGAAGCACTATTCATAGTCATGCGAAAATTTGAAGATGCATAAGCCAATGTAAATGAATTTAAAGACATCTTCAAATTTAAAGATAAAGATGAAGATAGAGAAGCTACTACCAATGCTCTTAGGCATAATATTTTGTAGATGTTTTACGTTCCATGGGTGGGACAGTGCACGCCCCGTGGTGTCTTTGAGATGGTAAGTTCATGGCCTGTGGCATGCAGCCACGACATAAGGGTCTTCCCATTGAGGACCCAACTTTCCTTCTTCCCCCATGGTAACATTGGTCTCTTTTAGAACTAAATCGCCGATTTTGAAAGATTGGGTCTTAGTTTTTTGTTGAAATATTGCTCTACCTTCCTTTTAGAAGCCTCAACTTTGGCTTCTGCATCCGTTCTTATTTCCTCCAACAAATCTAAGTTTTCTTCCAATCTCAACATGTTTGTTTCTTGGTTGAAGTTTTCTCTTCTGTGGCTTGGTAACCCCACCTTTACAGGAATCATGGCCTCGCTTTTGTAAGCTAGGGCGAAAGGCGTTTATCCTGTTGAAGTTTTTAGCGTAGTTCTGTAAATCCATAAGGTTTCTGGGAGTTCGTCAGCCCACACTACTTTTATGTCACCCATCTTCTTTTTGAATATTCCTATGATGGTTTTTTTGGTTGCCTCGACTTGCCCGTTCGCCTGAGGATGACCTGGGAAAGAGTATTTGACTTTGATTCCCAATTCTGCATACCATTGGCGATAATGTTTGGAATTGAACTGTCTTCTATTATCAGAAATGATACACTGAGGTATCCCGAACCTACACACTACTGCCTTTTATAGGAACTTTGTCACACTTTGGGTGGTTATCGTAGCCATCGCCTTTGCCTCTGCCCACTTTATAAAATAATCGACAGTTACGATGATGAACTTAGTTCCTCTTTTGCTGAGGGCATACGGCCTACCAAGTCTACTCCCCACTGGGCGAATGACCATGGGAACATTATGGATCGCAGCTCTTCAGGAGGTGCACCTGAGACTGGTGCATGAACTTGGCATTCGACACATTTGTTTTCGAACTCCTTCGCATCTTTGACTATGTTCAGCCAATAGTACCATGCCCTTACAATCTTTGCAACGAGCGATCGTCTTCCTGAATGGCTCTCGCAAATCCTCTCGTGTATTTCTTTCATCACGTACTCTGCTTCCTTCTTTGTTATACATCGCAATAATGAGTTTGAAAAATCCTGACTGTAGAGCACTCCGTCAGCTATGGTAAACCTGGTTTCATTGCTTTTTAACTTTCTCGCCTCTTCTCGAGTTTGTGGGAGATCATTTGTCTCCAAATACTTTTTTATATCATTTTCTCATCCTGGCGTATTTTCTCTAATCTGTAATCTTTCTTCTCCTACTGCTGGACTAGTCATCGTACGTAATTCAACCTTCCATGGTAGTGCTTCTTCTTGCTTTGCTGAGGCTGCACGCGCCAATTGGTTGGCTTTGAAATTGTCTCCTCAAGTTATCTTCTCGATTTGAAAGTATTTGAGGCCTTTACTTTGCTCCTGGACTTGGTGAAGGTATTTTATTAGCTTGGATCCTCTAGCCAAATACTCCCATGTGACTTCCCTGACTACTACTTGTGAATCGGCTTTCATCTCGACTTCCTCGCCTCCAAACAGCCTCGTGATTGCCACACCAACGAGTACTGCTTCATATTTAATTTCGTTGTTTTTTACTTTGAACTCCAATCGTACTGTATGGTACGACTCTTTCCCATTGCTGGTTATTATGTACACACCGACTCCTCCACATGCTCAATAAGCTGATCCATCTACATATACTTGCCATGGTTTCTTCTCGGGCAATTTATGGACTTCTTATCTGAAATTTAAAAATTCTGCTACAAAATTGGCTAAGATCTATCCTTTCACGGTGGTTTTTGGTACGTAGATGATGTCATACTCACTTGATTCAATTGACCATTTGACCAATCATCCCAAGGCGTTGGGTTTCTGCAACACTTTTTGTAGAGGCGACAAGGTGATCACTTTTATTAGATGGGCTTGGAAATAAGGTCGTAATTGCCTTGCTGCTTCCTTGACAAATCCAGTTGCTAATAACTGATCCACCTCCTTTGTGATTACTTCGTATTTCTCGGTGATGAAGTTTATCTTTTTTGGATTTACTGGGTGCACTATTGGGTCTACGTTCAACTTGTGTTCGATGACCTCCTCACCTATCCTGAGCATATCTTTATGATTCCATGCGAATACATATTTATGGTCTAGAAGGAAATCTATAAGCTGTTGTTTGTCCTTTTGTGCCAATTTATTCCTGATCTTTACATAGCTCTCAGGATGATTCTTCTCAAAAGTGACCAACTCCAGAGGCTCATTTGCCTCCCCATGCTTTATAGCGTCCTCATATCTAGTTTCTAGCTCCGTCATCATTACTTGGGGTCCTAGCGGGAGGACCGTGTGTTCTTCAGTATCCATAATGCTAACCTCTCTTTGGCTCTGTCTGAGTTTCTGTACATAGCATTCTCTGACTAAAACCTGCTCGCCACGCACCTCGCCTATTCCAGCTCTCGTCTGGAACTTCATCTTTAGATGATAGGTCAAGGTGATAACCTTTAAAGCATTCAACGTTGGTCCCCAATGATCACATTATATGCTGACCGAGTTCTTACTACTAAAAACTCAGTCATCGCCGTGGCGACGTAAGGATCAGCGCCTACAGATATTGGTAATGTAATGGACCCCGTTGATTGCACTGCATCTCCAGTGAACCCTTTCAACGTAGTTGGTGCTGGTTTCAATTGATCTTCGTCGATTCCCATTTTGCTAAAAGAGTCCCATAATAGAATATTCGCCGAACTTCCATTGTCAATTAATATTCTCCTTGTGGTAAAATTTGCTATCAGCATTGTTACTACCAAAGCATCCTCATGGGGATATACAATCCCTCGGCAATCCTCGTCGCCGAAAGATATCATGGGGGACACATGTACCTGGGGCTGTTTGGCTGGTCTTTCCACATTATAAACTTTTTTGTATCTTGCCCATCTTGCGTAGGCCTTTCTTCCTGAGGAAGTTGGGCCACCCCCTGCATATCCGTCGGCGATCGTGTGTGTCTCACTTAAAGGTTGGTTTTTGCGGTTTTCATTTGCTCTTGCTCTTCGATCTCAAGGTTCATCTGACTTTCTCTCCCTTCCCAGTGACTCCCGTCACCTAGGGCTCTTACTTCTTCGTTTTTTGTGCTCAACTTTCTTTCGTTCATACGTCATGGAAGGGTGATGTTCTGGGTGATCAAGCATTCCAACTCGCCACTGCTCCTCATCTCTTTTAATTTTCGTTTCAAGTTATAGTAATCTTCAGTTCTATGTCCCCTTGTCTTGTGATAAGTGCAGTACTTCTCAGTTTGTTGTTCGTTATCGTTGATCGATTCTTTTTCTTTTATTTTGTCTGAGTAGTGCACATAACCACCATTATGCCTTCTTAAGTTACTATCTCGCCTTGGCTCCTGTTGGTCTCTTTTTACCTTCTGACCTCCATCTCAATCTTTCTTTTGTCCTTCTTTCAGTTTCTATTCACTCATTCTTTTTGGTTGGGTGGTCAAGGCGATTAATGTGTTTTCAGCATTAACAAAATCATCAGCCATGTTCATGACTTTCATAATGTGGAAGGGGTTTTCCGGGCTAGCTCGGCCATAAAAGGGCTCCTTGGCCAAATACCTCCGAGCAATGTTGCCAACATGATTTTCTCGTCTTGATCATTGGCTGTCATCTTTTCTTTATTGAAGCTTGTCAAATATGCTTTCAAACTTTCATCCTCTCGCTATTTGACAGTTAACAAGTATACGGCAGGCCTCCTGCACCTTTTGCTCGCCATGAATCAAGTCAAAAACTGTCGACCCAGTTCTTCAAAACTTTCTATGGAATTTGGCCGTAGTGCATCAAACCATCCTCTCGTCGATCCCTTTAGAGTCAAAGGGAAGGCGCTGCACACAATTTCTCATAGGAATTCGTGAAGCGTCATATGGGCTTTGAAAGTCTCAAAGCGTTCCACGGGATCTTTTAAGCCATCATACAAATCTATCGACGGGACTTTAAACTTTGCTGGCAGAGGCATCATCATAATTTCCGTAGAGAATGGTAGATTTGTGTTGGACAACAACTGATCAACCGAAGAGGACGCCCCAATCTTTTTGGTCATCTCCTCATACTTATCCATCAAGCTACGTACGTACGTCGTGGTGCAACTTTTTCACTTCCTCGTCCTCCTGATGGCCTTTGCCCGCACTATTTGCCTCCACTTCTATCCTGTTAGCCTAATTGGGTGTAGCATCCTCCCCTGACGGCCTGTTTCGTGACTTGAGAGTCATTTTCCTTATGCATTGAATCCACTTTTGTGGAAAGTTTCTTTATTATTTCTTCCATTTCTACAAGTTTCTCTTCCATGTTTTGTGAAGTTTCTCCCTGATTTTTAGTTGCCTGAGACCGAGTGGTGATGGGCATGTGAAAAGCAAGTTAAGTGTGAGACTTAGGAAATCTCACAGATTGCGCCAACTGTTGTGGACATGTTTCACCGCCACCACCTTACGATCACCTACAACCAAAGAGTAGAGGGCCTAGGGGTTTAAGGGAATACCTCCGATGCTTAGTATAGGTTTGGAAAACACATCTCATACAAAATTCTCATTTCATCTTATCTTATCATTATAACTTTTTCAAATCTCCATATAAAATATAATAAACAATTTAACTTTTTCAAATTCCAATACAACTTTTTCAAATCTCAAAACTAAAAAATAATATTTTAAACTTTAAAACAAAATACAAAATTCTCATCTCACCCCCCAAACCTATCCTAAGTCATTGACTTTTTAGCTAATGATAACAAAATAATTCCATCCCTTTACTTACTTGGATTCCTTCTTTATATAAAGCTTCATGAGTTATCTTTGTTCTTTTATTAGATAATAGTTATCTTTTATTCGAATTCAAATTTAGAGATGAGGGTTTATCTCTTAGCAGATTTGAATGATAGCCTTTTAAATCCCTTGCCGCCGACTGGATAATTATCTAGTCAGTATTCGCTATGGGTTGGGTTCTCTTAGTATTGAGATGAGCTTCTCAATAATGATACAAACTTTGGTCATAAGTAAGGATCCAGTCCCACCTTGGGGCTAAACGGTGGGGATGTCCTCTCCAGGAGACATATTCCTATGTGTAAATCAGACGACAACATGTACAAAAATGACAACAAGTGCATCGAATTTGCCCTCGAAAGCCTCTTGACTTTCTTCGTGGCCTTCGTTCATGAAGCCCTCGAAAGGTTCTTCTTTATGTGCATGGTCTAGGGCTAAACGAACCTTTTTGGTTTTATTTTTTGTTTCCCTGCTAGACTTTTTTTTTTTCTTTCCATCGCGGGTCCCAACCTCATTCAAATCCATCAATACGGGCAACCACCAAATTCCCAATATTCAAAACCATGACCTTGATAAACACCTTGCTATTCGAGTAATTACCATCATTTTCAGTACCCCACACTCGTTCAGATCCAATCTAAAAAACGTCACTTGCAACAGCAAGTACCCCATTTAATTTCCTGCCGAACGGCCACCAAAACATCATCCACACGGTTACATCATCAGAGGCTCAATCGACCAGTGAGAGACTGCAATCGGCACTGAAGCATGATCTAATGACTAGCGTAATGGTGAAAGATTTTTTTTTTTTTTAAAGGAAGAAATTTACACTCTCCCAGGACTTCAAGAAGTAACTGGCGCAGGTCGGTCGTGAAAATGATGAGAAAAACACGAGGAGTCATACGGTGATACCCCATGGTGTGGATATCCAGGAGAGATTGTCTTAACTACCATGTCATCAAACGTTTACCGTCCGTGGCTATTGATTAGCATGATGCACGGAAGGAGATGGTTGCTATCCTTGACCTTCATGTGCGCGCAAGGTCTTTTAAAGAAGTGGGCATTTTCACAGATCTAACATGAATTGCACTTGGACTGACCTTTAGCCCATGAATTTGGCAGTTTTTTAGAAAACCATATAGTTAAGCTCATTTTCTTTGAATAAATGGCAGTTTAGCCGCATGTCAAAAACACATTCAGAAACTTGATTATACCAAACATGAGCGAAAGCATTTTTATTTTTATTTTTTTGAAATACCATTTCTGATTGGAACCAGTTGTTATGAGAAATGCTAGAGTAGAAAAATGACGGGAACGAATATTTTCTGATTTGATTTAGAAGTTCTTCTCTTTCGAAGCAGGTTTAGGATCTATCCACTGAGAACGGCCATCTACACGACAGTCTATGGCTTAGCGCTTTACAAGTGGTGGATATTTGTATCAAGCTAGTAGTAACCTTGGGGTTCGCATGGAACAAGGTCCCATGGCATCATCAATGCTTCCTTATTTTGGTTTGTTCAAATGTATTCTTGGGGTTTGCAAGATTCCATGTAGTACTAAATATGCTTGTGAGTGTTAGTGTCATTTTTTTTTTCTCATGAATTTTGTCTTTACCACACAATGGTGAGAACTGATCAACAATACTGGACAAAGGAAGACCTTTTCCTTGCCATCGTGTTTGCATGATTGCATCTGAACTCATCTAGTTCTCTAGTTCAATGCTTAAGGTGAAAATTGCTGCTTTTTTTCTTTATTCTTCCAAATGTTTCAGCTGCAACCATTCCATTGTAGTTTTCATATCATATACGTTTTTTTTTTCCTACTAAACTGCTTGTGATGTTCTAATCATATCGGAAGAGGCATGTAAAAAAGTAAAACTAATTTGAGCATATAGATCTCACCTTTGTCAATAATATGAGCTCTTCCTACCATGTTTTTACCCGCAAGAACAGCAAGGTCATGTAACTTTTCACCCGGCACGAGGTGGATTTCTCAGCAATTGAGGCTGGTCGATCGAGGATTCGGTGGTCTAGTCTTTGATCATTTCAACCATTGAACCCAAATCTATCTAAAGGATAAATAAAAGTTGGATCCATTCCTTCTGGCAGCTGGGAGTTTATGAGCGAGATCTTGGAACGTGCCCTCGGCTGAATGCAAGCGGATACTACTGCAAGGACAAGGATTTTCTGAGGAAGAGCTGACGAAAGGCGATCCCAGCTTCAACGAGTACACGGCAAACTCGATATTTCCGACCTCTAAAGCGCAATCTGCTCGAGATGTGTATGAGGATATTTTAGAAATTATAATTCTCAATTCCCTCTGCGATATGAATGGTTGGAGAGCACTAACATTTCCATTTTCAACCTTAAATTAAGCTACATTAATTGTATATATCCAAAAATTTATATAATTATAAATATTATTTCTACAAATTTAAAGATGTTCTATTCACTTTTTAAATTTTATTTTATTATTTTTTTCTCTCCCTCCCCTCTCTCTCCACCAACTGTAGTTGGTACTAAATGATAAAATTTACAGTAATGTTAATTATAAAATATTAAAATAATAATAATAATTTTAGAAATAAAATAATAAAATAATAATTTTATTATTATTATTTGGCAAGATTTATTTTTACACGCAACGTAGAGAAATCGCTCGAATTTTAGCAATTTAGAATTTTAGCCCAACAACCAAGGTTTTCAATTTACCCATTTTACCCCTTCTCAAATGTAATAGGAAAAGGTTTTTTCTCCTTCCTTCAAACAGCGTTTTTGTCCTTAAAACCCTTGTTCCTCTTCAAAATACAAAAGGGCGAAAGAGACGCCATCCCGTCCATTGCGAGTGAAGTGATTAGGGAGAGAGGGAGAGATGAGGTTGCTAACTCACAACATGCTGTCGTCGAACATCAAGGGCGTGGCCAACGGCTTCCCACTCCGCATCGACGTGGAGAAGGGGGTGGAGAAGAAAGTGGACTTCAACGTCGGCTTCCTCCGGAACATTTTCCCCAAGGTCGACTGGAAGGCCTTCGTCGACGCGGCCAGGACCATGGGCTACCCCGAGCTTCCCGAGGAGGCGGACTCTTCCTTGCTAGACTCTGACGAATTCTTGACAAAGTTCCACCATGGCCTTCTGGAGGTCCACCTCGAGGAGGGTGAGCTCATCTGTCCCTTGACAGGTCGCCGTTTTCCGGTCAATAAGGGTATTCCCAATATGCTCCTTCTCGAGGACGAGGTCTGAAATCTGAAACCCGAGATATTGGTGCTTATGATTTGAGATATAGGTGCAAATGAGTGTTTTTTGGCCAATAGGGTTGAGTGGGTGCCTGGAATTTCAAAAGTGTATGCGGTTTGCGATCAATGTATGTGAAATTAGGGTTTTTGTTTATCTGATTTGAATTTGAATTTGAATTTTTTTTGGGTATTTCTGGGGAGTGAATTGAAGTTATGCGCAAAATAGGTGACGTTTCAGTTTTTTCAGCTCAAATCATTTTAGAGTTCAAGGTTAAACCCTAGTTTGCCAGTAATTCCTGGAAAAGCCATTGGATATTTAGTACATTCAGGTTTAGTCCTCGTCCGATGACTCGGAACAATCTTGAATCTCTGACGTATCGTCAAGCTTCAATCCGTCCGAGAAGAAGTGCAGGAGTCTAAGCATGATACAGGGCCATCTAACACTGCACAGAGAAACGCCTCGTGTTTTGCTGTAATTGACTGTTATTTTTTATTGAAATATCATTGACCTCAAAAAGATTGCACAGAGAAATNCAATAATGGAGCGGTGACGTCAGTTTTCTGTCATTTACAATAATGAGAGTCTGAGAACGCCACCAGAAGACATTCTGAAAGCACAATTTGTACCTCTGGGCCAAATTTAAAGATGGCACAGGAAAAAAAAAATTGCCACTCTAATCAAATTTAAGCATGATTAGTTACCAAAATTTAAGCATGAATGGTTACTGAAGAATATATAAATTAACCCCCTCATCGCTATAAGCAATTTCCCTCGACTCATTTTGGGAGAGGGTTAAACATAAATGGAAAGAAAACTAGAGATTCTAACTACTTTTGCAGCGCGGGGTTTCACAAGGGGGAGGAGGTACGCCAAACACCCAATCAAGAACATTCAAGTATTTGGATCGAAATACTTCCCTTTCCTGAGAATAGCAGTGCATTATGATGGCAGTTGATAAGCTGAATATCACCACATCAGCTCTCTTCAAGTTCTTCGACTGCCGCAGATATCCGGCTTCAGCCATGCATGTGAAGAAGCTCTCAATAGCCCGTGCTAGGCAGTAGAGTGATATCTCCATTCGCCTGCTTTTCTTCTCAATGGCCAATGCCAGGCCAGTTGGGAACTGCACAAGAACATAAGGATTAGAAGTAACGCAAAAGCATACAACTTGTTATTATTAAAATGGTTGGGGTTAGTCCTGTACTGTTCCCATTGCCACCATTGGAATGTTACATCTCTTGAAAATCCTGAAGAGCAAGCAAGTCCACATCCTGGTAAAACAATAAAATTGGGATCTCTGAATATCTCAGTTCATTATTCTCATACAGTGAACAACGCAAATGTTCGTATGAGTTAAAATGAAGGTGCTTTTAAGTAATCATGCGAATGAGTAAGTAAAAAGATTGGACCACGTCATGTAATGCAAAAGACTAAGAGAAAGATGAAAGACAGAAGGAAAAAAAGAATAGCATTTCTTTGTTGTAACAATAAGCAGAAATGCCAGAAGTATCATGATTATTTATGTCATATTCCGTTACTTGATCAGATTCCTTTTTCAGCATTTAAACTTCTCTCTTTTTTCTCTGCATCCCTTTTCTCTTTGTTAACAATAAGAATACACATAGCATTTCCAGTCATTTATCATTTTGGAGTGACAGTATAAGC
>QEOT01121775.1:0-17124 GCA_003123785.1 Pterocarya stenoptera | reverse complement strand
AGCACTTCTCATAGTACTTGGCCTGTCATATTAATGCCCTATAACTTGCCACCTTGGAAGTGTATGAAGGATCCTTATTTTATGATGACTCTATTGATACCAGGGTCAAGGTCACCAGGGATCGAATTAGATGTGTATCTACAACCATTGATTGCAGAGTTGAAAGAGTTGTGAAATATGGGTGTCAGTACATATGATGCCGCTTCGTCGGGAGAGTTCAAGATGCATGCTGCAGTGATGTGGACAATAAATGATTTTCCGGCATATGGAAATTTGTCTCCGTGGAGCACAAAAGGTAAAATGGTTTGTCCTGTTTGTAATAAAGATACACAGTCTCAGTGGTTGAGTCATGGTAGGAAATTATGTTTTATGGGACATCGTCGTTATTTACCACATGATCATAGATGGCGTTCAAATAGAGTTATGTTTGATGGAAAGGTTGAGCGTAGGTTATCACCGCCAGAGTTGTCTAGGAATGATATTATCGTGCAGTTGGGGGATGTTTCAGAAAATAGATTTGGGAAAGATACCAGAGTTTGAAAGAGAAAACGACAAGCAATGGAGTTGAATTGGACAAAAAAAGTATTTTCTTTGAGTTACCATACTAGTCTACATTGACACTGCGCCACAATCTAGATGTTATGCACATTGAAAAGAATATATGTGAGAATATATTGGGCACTCTGATGTCAATAGAAGGGAAGACAAAAGATACAGCTAACTCTCGTAAAGACTTGAAAGAGTTGGGGATAAGACCGGAGTTGCATTTGCAAGATAATGGGTCGTCAGCATATATGCCCATTGGATGGTATACACTTTCAAATGATGAGAGAAAGAAATTTTGTGATTGGTTCATGACAATCAAATTACCCGATGGCTATGCTTCAAACATGTCAAGATGTGTTCGAACACATGATTGGAAGATAACTGGTCTTAAAAGTCATGACTGTCATGTATTTTTGCAGCGTCTGTTGCCGGTTGGTGTGCGTGGAAAGCTTACTCGAGATGTTCGTACAGCTCTCACAGAATTAGGGAGATTTTTCAGAGACATTTGTAGTAGAACGTTGAAAGTCGATGAATTGTTAAAAATGGAAGCTGACATTGCAGTAATATTGTGCAAATTAGAAAGTTTGTACCCGCCTTCATTCTTTGATGTAATGGTTCATTTGGCTGTGCACCTACCTCGTGAGGCTTTAATTGCTGGTCCGGTTCAGTATAGATGGATGTATCCTATTGAACGTTTTTTGGGAAAATTGAAGCGATCTGTGGGGAATAAAGCTCGTCCAGAGGGTTCGATTGCTGAGTCATATATTGATAATGAGTGGCATACCTTTTGTTCAATGTATTTCCGGGGGGTTGATACTAGATTTACAAGACCAGACCGAAATTATGAAGGTGGAAGAGAGATGGGAGTCTCATCGACATTTACCGTATTTTCCCAGACAGTACGTCCCATAGGCGCACAAGGGGGCTACGACCTATGTGGACGAGAGTTTGAAAGAGCTCGATGGTATGTCTTGAATAACTGTGCAGAGATTGACCACTATTTGAGGTTAGTGATGATCCTCTAAATTAATCATGTATAATAATATAACATTTTTCTTTGCTACAAATTAACCATTCACACGAACATGCGCAGTGAACATATAGAACTACTTCGCACGAATGGTGTAACTGACCTAGAAAAGACGCATGAAGAGGAATTTGCTTCATGGTTTGAACATACGGTATTATTGTAAAGTTCTATTTTATAATACGAATTTCATACCACTAAACTCTATTATTTTTTTTTAATAATAATATTTATTGATGTAGGTTGTATCGAAATATGGTGAAAATTCAGAAGAAATTTCACCAGAACTGTATGCTCTGGCATGTGGTCCGTCTAGGCGGGCCATCCAGTACTCAGGATGTTTGGTGCGTGGATATAGATTTCATACAGCTGATAGAGAACGATATAGGAAAACTCAAAATTGTGGGGTTGTAGTCGAAGGAAGTCATGGGGATGATAACATTGACTTCTATGGAATTGTGAAAGATATTATAGTGTTGAAATACGTGGGAGGATATATGGTCTGGTTGTTTAAATGTAATTGGTGGGATGTCTCAAATCCTAGGTTTGGAGTGTGTAACGATGATTATTTTATTAGTGTCAATACATCTCANATCCGGAGTATGGAAACCCCTGGCGGGTAGTGGAGAGGTTTGCACCAAGAAATGTATATGATACTATTCCAGAGACAGACGAACCTTCAGAAGAAGTTGATAGTCCAGTAAATGAAGAAGCATATCAAGAAAATGAAATAGGCATCAATCTATTTGTTGATCTCAGCCAATATGATATGGTTCCATTGCGTAGAGAAGATGTTCAACTCAAAGTAATTGAGGGTGAAATATTGGAAGACGATGAATCAACTGAAGTGTCTAGCGAGGATGAGGGCGACTGGTCTAGCAAAACGGATAGTGAATGAATTTTAAATATAAATTTCTGTAAGTATTATTCTTATAAATATTCGTAACATTTGTTTGAATAATAATTTGTTACAATTTTAAATAGATATGCCTCCTAAACGTAAAGCAACACGTGTGCCATCCCCATCCATTACTGACTCCCCGTGTGGTTCACCTGCTATGAACAGTGAGCCCACACTACCAGACTCAGAAGAAGGTATTTTATCAAATTAAATATTACAGTTTATGCTCAATTTAAGTAATATATCTATAAAATAAAATTATTTAATTAAAATACTTGCTTTAATTATTGTATATATAGCTGTTGTAAGCCAGCGCCGAGGTAGAGGCACTACTAGGGGTGTCTGCATAGAGAAAGTAAGAAAAGTTGGTAAAATTAAAGTTGATATTCCTGATTATCACACCGGTGGCTCCGGAGATTCAGCAGCGTGGCTTGCTTCTTTTGTTGGTACGCTTACTCGCACGTATGCACCAATTGCTACATCCTCTTGGTCTAAAGTTCCCCAAGATGTGAAAGACCACATCAAAAATCGTTGCTTGGTAATAAGCTATATCTCAAGTAACTAAGTATTATTCATGTTACTTTTTGGATATTTTGTATTTATACTAATTGTTTATAATTATTGAAAGGATGAGTTTGAGCTTAATTTTGGCCGACGAGAGGATCGATTAACGGTTGAGGAGCTGATGTCGAATGCATTTCGGAGGTACAAAGGTCGATGCCATGCACACTATAAGAATTTTAGTACTACAATAGAGGCGCGCCAAAATCCATTCCAAGCAATGCCACCAAATGAATGGGAGAAGGTTTGTGATATGTTTGAAGATCCTGCCTATCAGGTAATTTTGCTGTTATATTTTTTTAATAGTATATGATAGATGTATTAAACATATAGATATAATTTTTTTTTAGCAATGGAGTACTGTAAACAAAGTAAATAGATCAAACTTAAAGATACACCATCATGCGGGTTCTCGATCTTTTCATCGTTTGTCTAACAAAATGGTAAGTTATTCTACTCTCCGTTAAATATTAATATTTAATACACTTTTTCGATTTAAGTTCTAATATATATATTTTTTTTGCAGAAAGAAGAAAGTCCTACTGACTATGATCTGACCTAATTGTATGCAAAATCACATAAAAATCGTGATGGTGTTTGGACCAGTTCTGAAGCAGAGGCAAATTATGTAAGTTTAAATTTCTTTAATTCCATTGTGATTATATATTTTGTTACTTATACTAACTAGTATGTTTTTGTTTTTGTAGGACAAGATGATATCTCTCAAGGAAGCTGTTGCGGATCTATCTGATGCATCATCTGTCAACGATGCTCAGATCATTTCTCAAGTTCTTGGATCATGTTCTGGATATTTGAGGGGCTTAGGACGTTGCGTTAAGCCATCCTCAACATCATCATCCTATTCTCGAGCCAGATTGAGTGACGACAAGACTAAAGAACTGGAGGAAGCAACACTTGAGATAGAACGATTGAGGTCCAAAGAAAAAGAGTTGCTGACCAGATTAGATCAAGTAGCAGATCTTGAGGCAAGATTAGAAGAGAACATGCAGAAGAGACTGGAGATGGAGATACAAAAAGCTATGCTCCAGTTTCAGTCAATTATGTCACAAAACTCTATACCACCACCATAATTGTAAAAATTAATTCTTATTTTCATTTTCTTTGTATTATTTTTTTTTTCAAAACATTTAAACAATTGATGTTTGAATTACAATTTGTGTAATACTAATATGGTATTTTTAATTAATTAAATTCTGTTCTGTATGATTAATACCGTTTGAACGGTAAATAACCAGTCCAACACGAGAAATGACCTTTTCTAATTCCATTCGAATCAAAACATAACCATTCGAACAACAAATAAGCCATTCGAACGCGTAATATAGTTTAAACGGACGTAATTTACATTCGAATAAAAGTCATTCGAACAAAAATTATTCGTTCGAACACTAATTTCGTTCGAACAGTATCAAATATCGTTGTTTGTTCGATTCAATCTTTTTTTTTTTTTCGAATGGACGAGTCGGTTCGAACTGAAAAATATTCCATTCGAACATATTTTTGAGACAAAATTGGTTCGTCTCAAAAATTTTTTTACGTTCGAACAGTTTCGACTGGTTCCCCAAAATTTCATCTCTAAAAGTGATTCTTGGAGACAAAATTTGAATTTCGTCTCTAAAAACATTTTGAGACAGCCTTTTAGAGACAAATAGGAGATGAAATTTTTTCGTCTCCAATTCTTTTTTGGGACGAAATTGGAGTTTTTTTAGACAAAATTTTTTGTCTCAAAAAACCATTTCTCTTGTAGTGTCATTTAAAACTATTTTATCTAATCTCACCATCCAAACGAGCAATTGTCCCCCACACCATAATACTCGAGTATCAATGTTGGATTATAATTTACATTACTAAATTTATTTTTTCTCACCTGTTTAAAAGTCTAAAAGAATTGATGATTTAACATTATATATTTATGAACTCGCTTACAAAGAGAATCCGGTTCTATCAACTTAATTTTTGAGACAAGTAGTGATTTAACAGATCTTATTCAATTATGAGTTTATACCATCCTAAATTAAAAGACACTTGAATTACAATTAATAAACTAAAATATTTAGGGTTTGTAGTGGTCAGTAAACTTATTTAATGGACAGAGGTATGTTTATTGAATCTTTCATATATAGTTTTTATTAAATCATTTCGGGACATATATGGCATCAAGATCAATGCCTAATTGACATATTCACCAAAATAAGGTTGTGAACACATTAATATATGCCTTGAATATGTTCAATGCGAACAGTACTACTACGTCTATTCACCATGATGAGCTACGTCTACTGAGTGGCCAAGATCGATCGGGCTATCACCAAGATGATCTGGGTGGGGTGCTGATCAGACTATTTTCATTGTACTATCTTCAACTTTACCTCTAGTAGTTGGTGAAAGATGGAGTTTTTCAAGAATGTTGAGGAACATCGATTTCATGCACTATAAGTGGAAGAATAACCTGCCTTCTTTGAGAGACATGTATTTTGGTTTTGTTTATCAACCAAAAGTTAGTACTGTCCTATGACCTTTGGATATGGCACGTGTTTTTTGGGTTACGAGGGTCTAACAACAACATCAATGTGGTAAAATAATCTTATGTACATGTTCACCAATCTAGTTGAAGAACATGCTCCTTAGGTTAACTACTCAATCAATATTCACAACTATACAACGGAGTATTATCTCGTCGATGGTATTTATCATTTGTGGAAAACATTCGTAAGGACAATTCATGCTCCATAAGGATATAAGAGAAAACATTTTGCCACAACTTAAGATCAGTCCCGAAGCAGTATTTTGAATGATTATTTGGAGGTTTGCACATTTTTATTTATTGAAATGCTCAAAAGTATTATGATGGCGTGTATAATATTGAATAACATAATGGTTGAAGATGAGAAAGATTTACATTCTGGATTGGATGACTTGTCAATAACTTTGAACCACCATTCCACAAGCATACAAATTAGTCGATATTCTTGTTAGAAATGCCTTTTTTCCCGCAACCTCGTATAGTGCTTAATCCGGCGATCAAAATGTTTGTACTAAATACTCATATTTCCAACGATTTTTCTTGCCACAAAAAGTGTGCCAACCATGGTTAATGTTAGGTAGAAAAAATAAAATTTTTTTTTATTGGAAAGAGTGCCAACCATGTTTGGCACTTTTTGGCAAACATGTTTGGCAATTTTTTTGTCACCACAAAAAGTCGGTCATAATATTGCAATTTTTAGTTGCAATACTTACTTGCGGCTATTTTAATCGCCAAAAAGAAGCATTTGTTGCCAAAAATATATTTCATGTTGCAAATAACTATCTGTGGTGAAAAAATAATTTTCGACAACTAAAAATCGCTGAAAAGAGTCTTTTACAAATATAAAAAAAATACTAGTAAAATAGTATCACAACCTTACACCTAAAATACATAAAGAATGTGAACAATATACTACAAAATATATATATACATATATATATTGGAATACAACCAACAATTTCTAGGTAGTTTAAAAAGAAGGAGAAAAAAACAAATAAACACAAGTACTAAACCATGGAAAAATAAATGCACTAAATGAATAAAAGAGCCAAAAAAAAAAAAACTATACAGTGTAACTATGCTCCAATTGTTATTTGATCATTTTAAAGTTTAACTTACTAAAACAAAACTTATCTGTTCAGTGATAAGCTAAAGATGACAACTAAATGCAACATTACTAACCATATAAATGATTATATTCAAGAGTAAAACATGAACTAGAAATGTGGGAGATTCCAACAAACTTTCACAGACAGGTCAGTTCGAACCGACCTTCCATTCGAACGAAATAAAAATTTAAATCGAACAAACAACGATATTTGATATTGTTCGAATGAAATGAGTATTTGAACGAATAATTTTTGCTCGAATGACTTTTGTTCGAATGTAAATTACGTCCGTTTGAACTGTATTTTGCTTTTGAATGGCTTATTTGTTGTTCGAATGGTTATGTTTTTATTCGAATGGAATTAGAAAAGGTCATTTCTCGTGTTGGACTGGTTATTTACTGTTCAAATGGTATTAATCATATAGAACAGAATTTAATTAATTAAAAATACCATACTAGTATTACACAAATTATAATTCAAACGTCAATTGTTCAAATGTTTTGAAAAAAAATAAAACAAAGAAAATGAAAATAAGAATTAATTTTTACAATTGTGGTGGTGGTATAAAGTTTTGTAACATAATTACTTGAAACTGAAGCATAGCTTTTTGTACCTCCATTTCTAGTCTCTTCTACATGTTCTCTTATAATCTTGCCTCAAGATCTACTGCTTGATCTATTCTGGTCAGCAATGCTTTTTCCTTGGACCTCAATTGTTCTATCTCAAGTATTGCTTCTTCCAATTCTTTAGTCTTGTCGTCACTCAATCTGGCTTGAGAAGATGATGATGTTGAGGATGACTTAACACAACGTCTTAAACCTCTCAAATATCCAGAACGTGATCCAAGAACTTGAGAAAGGATCTGCGCATCATTGACAGATGATGCATCAGATGGATCCGCAACAGCTTCCTTGAGAGGTATCATCTTGTCCTACAAAAATAAAAACATATTAGTCAGTATAAGTAACAAAATATATATCACAATGGAATTAAAAAAATTTAAACTTACATAATTTGCCTCTGCTTCGGGATTGGTCCAAATACCATCATGATTTTTATGTGATTTATAATTAGACTAGATTATAGTTAGCAAGACTTTCTTCTTTCTGCAAAAAAATATATATATTAGAACTTAAATCAGAAAAGTGTATTATATGTTAATATTTAACGATGAGTAGAATAACTTACCATTTTGTTAGACAAACGATGAAAAGATCGAGAACCCGTATGATGGTATATTTTTAAGTTTGATCTATTTGCTTTGTTCACAGTACTCTGTTGCTAAAAAAAGATTATGTCTATATGTTTAATACATCTATCATATACTATTAAAAAACGATAACAGCGAAATTACCTGATAAGCAGGATCTTCAAACATATCACAAACCTTCTCTCATTCATTTGGTGGCATTGCTTGGAATGGATTTTGCCGTGCCTCTATTGTAGTACTGAACTTCTTATAGTGTGCATGGCATTGACCTTTATACCTCCAAAATGCATTCGACATCAGCTCCTCAACCGTTAAGTGATCCTCTCGTCGGCTAAAATTAAGCTCAAACTCATCCTTTCAATAATTATAAACAATTAGTATAAGTACAAAATATCCAAAAAATAACATGAATAATACTTAGTTACTTGAGATGTAGGTTATTACTAAGCAACGATTTTTTATGTGGTCTTTCACATATTGGACAACTTTAGACCAAGAGGATGTAGCAATTGGTACATACATGTGAGTAAGCGTACCAACAAAAGAAGTAAGCCACGCTGCTGAATCTCTGGAGCCACCGGTGTAATAATCAGGAATATCAACTTTAATTTTACCAACTTTTCTTACTTTTTCTATGCAGATACTCCTCGTAGTGCCTTTACCTCGGCGCTGACTTACAACAGCTATATACACAATAATTAAAACAATTATTTCAATTAAATAATTTTATTCTATAGATATATTACTTAAATTGAGCATAAACTATGGTATTTAATTTAATAAAATATCTTCTTCTAAGTTTGGTAGTGTTGGCTTACTATTCATGGCAGGTGAACCACAAAGGGAGTCAGTAATGGATGGGGATGACACATGTGTTGCTTTACGTTTAGGAGGCATAGTTATAAGAATAATACTTACAAAAATTTATGTTTGAAATTCATTCACTATCCGTTTTGCTAGACCAGTCGCTCTCATCCTCGCTAGACACTTCAGTTGATTCATCATCTTCCGATATTTCACCTTCAATTACTTTGGGTTGAACATCTTCTCTACGCAATGGAACCATATCATATTAGCTGAGATCAACAAATAGATTGATGCTTAGTTCGTTTTCTTGATATGCTTCTTCATTGACTGGACTATCAACTTCTTCTGAAGGTTTGTCTGTCTCTGGAATAGTATCATATACATTTTTTGGTATAAATTTCTCCACTATTCGCCATGGGTTTTCATACTCCGGATCATCTAAATAAAAAACTTGATTCCCTTGGCAAGCGAGAACGAATGGATCGTCTTCATACCATGTGCGAGATGTATTGACACTTACAAAATAATCATCGTTACGCACTCCCAACCTAGGATTTGAGACATCTCACCAATTACATTTAAACAACCAGACCATATATCCTCCCACGTATTTCAACACTATAATATCTTTCACAGTTCCATAGAAGTCAATATTATCATTCCCATAACTTCCTTCGACTACAACCCCACAATTTTGAGTTCTCCTATACCGTTCTCTGTCAGCTGTGTGAAATCTATATCCACGCACCAAAAATCCTGAGTACTGGATGGCCCGCCTAGACGGACCACATACTAGAGCATACAGTTCTGGTAAAATTTCTTCTGAATTTTCACCATATTTTGATACAACTTACATTAATAAATATTATTATACAGAAAAAATAATTAAGTTTAGTGGTATGAAATTCGTATTATAAAATGAGATTTTACAGTAATACTATATGTTCAAACTATGAAGCAAATTCCTCTTCATGCGTCTTTTCTACGTCAGATACAACATTCGTACGAAGTAATTGTATATGTTCACTGCGCATATTCATGTAAATGATTAATTTATAGCAATGAAAAATGTTATATTATTATATATGGTTAATTTAAAGGTTCATCACTAACCTCAAGTAGTGGTCAATCTTTGTACAGTTATTCAAGACATACTATCGAGCTCTTTCAAACTCTTGCCCATATAAGTCGTAGCCCCCTTATGTGCCTATGGAACGTATTGTTTAAAAAATTACGATAAATGTCGATAAAACTCCCATCTCTTTCCCACCTTCATAATTTATATTGTGTTTCGCTAGACATATATGAAGGAGAAGCTTAGAGCATTGTATGCAGGTGAAACAAATGCCTCTATTAACCAAGTCATTACCAGTTGAGCGAGGTACTAATTATTAGCTTGTTACATCGTACATTTCGAGAGTCGAAGGTCGGATCCAGGGGTTACATTCGTATTCTGGATGTTGCATTTTTATATTTTTCGTTCACACTCTCTTTCCTTCTTATCCTGCAGCTTGTCTCATTGGAAGCTCAGGTATGGAAGAGGCCTTCTCGTGATCAATACAAAGAGAAAATAGTTGATTTGAAAGATTGGCTACATTTGTAGGCCTCTAGGAAGATAGGGTAACACGTATCATATATCCTCTCTCTCTCTCTCTCTCTCTCTCTCTCTCTCACATGATCATCTTCCACCCATGACATAATGTCATAACCTCAAGACTCTTTATCTTTATGCCTCTCTTCTAATGGTTTTATTATTATTGTTTCATTGTGCATTTTGATTGTCTAAAGTTCTCAACGGATTGCAAAGAAAGTCCAAAATACTTGCATTGTCTTCAGTGATTTAAGCCAGTTTGTCTAGTTTTAATTATATTATCTGGTGGGTATTTGTAAATCCTTAATTTATACTTTTTCACGTTTCACTGTCGTTGAAAAAGGGTTTTCTATGATTGCTAGCTTTCTTTTAAAGAATAGCCTTTTTTGGGAACTTGCGTCTTTTGTTGCTTTGCTTTTTTTTTTTTAACCCTTTGGTCTTCTTTTTCTTTGTCTTTTTCTGAGAGTTGCTTCCAATGATTTTCTAGAGAGAGAGAGAGATCCGCTCATGTTTGATGATTTCTGATAAAAGCTTTGTTCCCACAACTTTGTATGAACCATTCGGGTGTGTAGAGTACCACTTGACCAAGCTGTTCAAAAAGCTTTCTGAAGATTTTGGACTATTGGATGGGAAGATGAGGACTTCATATATATATATATTATATATATAGGTCGTACAATCTTCTATATGTAGAAGATAAATGACATTAACCCACATGAATTAATCTTTGCATCAACCTATACACCACACACCATAACTTTATTTATTTATTTTTTTATTTATTTCTCTTATTAAATGTATATTATATGGATGATGAATAAAAAAATATAAATGTTTCAAGAAGACTAAAATAAAAAAAAAAATCCAGCCTACTTTCCAGTGAAAGTACCTCCTCTCGGCGGGGGGGTTGAGAAAAAAGTAGGCCTCAAAGCAACTATTTTGAAGTTTGATCTTCTTCCAGTAAAAATGAGGAAAGAGAGTACGTATAGAGATCTTACTAAACTAGGGGAGAGAGGAGATTTGAGAGGTTATTAGATTTATATGAACTGAGGGGATTCCAATGGCAGCGTGCAAAGATTAGTTGGTGGCAAGAATGATGATGATGATTGGAAGCTGAACCTAGAAGAGAGCTAGAACCCTGAAAAGGAAGAGAGGGAAACAATTAGAGAGAGAGAGAGAGAGAGGAAGGGAACAGATTGTGTGTGAGACTTTCGAAAGGTTACACAAGTACCTGAAAATAGTTAGCATTTTGAAACTACTTAATTAATGGTGAAGTTAACACTAGTAGTACAAATAAAGTTGTACCTTATCACGCTCACTAACACCACTTTGATTACTTGATTTAACTTTAGCTAATGATTCAAAACTTGTTTGTGGCAAGTTGGATTGAATGATTTGATAAAGAGTGCATGGTATGTTCAACTATATATGGTTTCTCTCTAGCGCTCAAGGTAGTAATAACAAACTTTCTTCCAAACATCATGGGACTTTTGATATTCTCATGGATAGCAACAATACTAGTATTGAGGGAAATTGATACTAGTAGATAATCTTCTTTAATAAAAGTTTTTTTTCAAACTTTTCACCTCTCACTACAAGAGAAATGGTTTTTTGAGACAAAAAATTTTGTCTCAAAAAACCCTAATTTCGTCCCAAAAATGAATTGGAGATGAAAAAAATTTGTCTCTAAAAGACTGTCTCAAAATGTTTTTAGAGACTCTCAAAAAATCACTTTTAGGGACAAAATTTTGCAAAACCATTCGAAACTGTTCGAATAAGGAATTTTTTTTGAGACGAACAAATTTCATCTAAAAAAATTGTTCGGATGGAATATGTGTCAGTTCGAACCGACCCGTCCATTCGAACGAAATAAAAATTTAAATCGAACAAATAACAATATTTGATATTGTTCGAAAAAATAATTTTTATTCGAATGACTTTTGTTCGAATGTAAATTACGTCCATTCGAACTGTATTTTGCTTTCGAATGGCTTATTTGTTGTTCGAATGGTTATGTTTTTATTCGAATGGAATTAGAAATGGTCATTTGTCGTGTTGGACTGGTTATTTACCGTTTGAACGGTATTAATCATATAGAACAACATTTAATTAATTAAAAATACCATACTAGTATTACACAAATTGTAATTCAAACATCAATTGTTTAAATATTTTGAAAAAAAATAATACAAAGAAAATGAAAGTAAGAATTACTTTTTACAATTGTGGTGGTGGTATAGAGTTTTGTGACATAATTACCTGAAACTGAAGCATAGCTTTTTGTACCTCAATTTCCAGTCTCTTCTAATCTTGCCTCAGGATCTGTTGCTTGATCTAATCTGGTCAGCAATTCTTTTTCCTTGGACCTCAATCATTCTATCTCAAGTGTTGCTTCCTCCAATTCTTTAGTCTTGTCGCCACTCAATTTGGCTTGAGAAAAGGATGATGATGTTAAGGATGGCTTAACACAACGTCTTAAGCCCCTCAAATATCCAGAACGTGATCCAAGAACTTGAGAAAGGATCTGAGCATCGTTGACAGATGATGCATCAGATGGATCCGCAGCAGTTTCTTTGAGAGATATCATCTTGTCCTACAAAAATAAAAACATACTAGTCAGTATAAGTAACAAAAATATATATCACAATGGAATTAAGGAAATTTAAATTTACATAATTTGCCTCTACTTCGGGACTGGTCCAAACACCATCATGATTTTTATGTGATTTACAATTGGGTCAAATATAGTTAGCAGGACTTTCTTCTTTCTACAAAAAAATATATATTAGAACTTAAATCAGAAAAGTGTATTATATGTTAATATTTAACGATGAGTAGAATAACTTACCATTTTGTTAGACAAACGATGAAAAGATCGAGAACCCGTATGATGGTATATTTTTAAGTTTGATCTATTTGCTTTGTTCACAGTACTCTGTTGCTAAAAAAAGATTATGTCTATATGTTTAATACATCTATCATATACTATTAAAAAACGATAACAGCGAAATTACCTGATAAGCAGGATCTTCAAACATATCACAAACCTTCTCTCATTCATTTGGTGGCATTGCTTGGAATGGATTTTGCCGTGCCTCTATTGTAGTACTGAACTTCTTATAGTGTGCATGGCATTGACCTTTATACCTCCAAAATGCATTCGACATCAGCTCCTCAACCGTTAAGTGATCCTCTCGTCGGCTAAAATTAAGCTCAAACTCATCATTTCAATAATTATAAACAATTAGTATAAATACAAAATATCCAAAAAATAACATGAATAATACTTAGTTACTTCAGATGTAGGTTATTACCAAATAACGATTTTTGATGTGGTCTTTCACATCTTGGGAAACTTTAGACCAAGAGGATGTAGCAATTGGTGCATACATGCGAGTAAGCGTACCAACAAAAGAAGCAAGCCACGCTGCTGAATCTCCGGAGCCACCGGTGTAATAATCAGGAATATCAACTTTGATTTTATCAACTTTTCTTACTTTCTCTATGCAGACACTCCTCGTAGTGCCTCTACCTTGACGCTGGCTTACAACAGCTATATACACAGTAATTAAAGCAAGTATTTCAATTAAATAATTTTATTTTATAGATATATTACTTAAATTGAGCATAAAATGTGGTTTTTAATTTGATTAAATACCTTATTCTGAGTCTGGTAGTGTTGGCTCACTATTCATGACAGGTGAATCACACGGGGAGTCAGTAATGGATGGGGATGACACACATGTTGCTTTTTGTTTAGGAGGCATATCTATTTGAAATTGTAACAAATTATTATTCAAACAAGTGTTACGAATATTTATAAGAATAATACTTACAAAAATTTATGTTTGAAATTCATTCACTATCCGTTTTGCTAGACCAATCGCTCTCATCCTCGCTAGACACTTCAGTTAATTCATCGTCTTCTGATATTTCACCATCAATTACTTCGGGTTGAACATCTTCTCTCCACAATGAAACCATATCATATTGGCTGAGATCAACAAATAGATTGATATCTAGTTCGTTTTCTTGATATGCTTCTTCATTTGCTGGACTATCAACTTTTTCTAAAGGTTCGCCTGTCTCTGGAATAGTATCATATACATTTCTTGGTGCAAACTTCTCCACTACCCGCCATGGGTTTTCATACACTGGATCATCTAAATAAAAAACTTGATTCGCTTGGCAAGCGAGAACGAAGGGATCGTCCTCGTACCATGTGCGAGATGTATTGACACTCACAAAATAATCATCGTTACGCACTCCCAACCTAAGATTTGAGACATCCTACCAATTACATTTAAACAACCAGACCATATATCCTCCCATGTATTTCAACACTATAATATCTTTCACAATTCCATAGAAGTCAATGTTATCATCCCATGACTTCCTTCGACTACAACCCCACAATTTTGAGTTCTTCTATATCGTTCTCTATCAGCTGTATGAAATCTGTATCTACGCACCAAACATCCTGAGTACTGGATGGCCCGCCTAGACGGACCACATGCCAGAGTATACAGTTCTGGTGAAACTTCTTTTACATTTTCACCATATTTCAATACAACTTACATCAATAAATATTATTATATAGAAAAAATAATAAAGTTTAGTGGTATGAAATTCGTATTATAAAATTAGATTTTACAGTAATATCGTATGTTCAAACCATGAAGCAAATTGCTCTTCATGCGTCTTTTCTACGTTAGTTACACCATTCGTGTGAAGTAATTGTATATGTTCACTGCGCATATTCGTGTAAATGGTTAATTTGTAGCAACGAAAAATGTTATATTATTATACATGGTTAATTTAGAGGATCATCACTAACCTCAAGTAGTGGTCAATCTCTGCACAGTTATTCAAGACATATCATCGAACTCTTTCAAACTCTCGCCCACATAAGTCGTAGCCCCCTTGTGTGCCTATGTGACGTATTGTTTGGAAAAATACGATAAATATCGATAAGACTCCCATTTCTCTTCCACCTTCATAATTTCTATTGTGTTTCGCTAGACATATATGAAGGAGAAGCTTAGAGCATTGTATGCAAGTGAAACAAATGCCTCTATTAACAAAGTCATTACCGGTTGAGCGAGGTACTAATTATTAGCTTGTTACATCGTACATTTCGAGAGTCAAAGGTCGGATCCAGGGGTTACATTCGTATTCTGGATGTTGCGTTTTTATATTTTTCTTTCACACTATCTTTCCTTCTTATCCTGCAGCTTGTCTCATTGGAAGCTCAGGTATGGAAGAGGCCTTCTCGTGATCAATACAAAGAGAAAATAGTTGATTTGAAAGATTGGCTACATTTGTAGGCCTTTAGGAAGATAGGGTAACACGTATTATATATCCTCTCCCTCTCTCTCTCTCACATGATCAACTTCCACCCATGACATAATGTCATAACCTCAAGACTCTTTATCTTTATGTCTCTCTTCGAATGGTTTTATTATTATTGTTTCATTGTGCATTTTGATTGTCTAAAGTTCTCAACGGATTGCAAAGAAAGTCCAAAATACTTGCATTGTCTTCAGTGATTTAAGCCAGTTTGTCTAGTTTTAATTACATGATCTGGTGGGTATTAGTAAATCCTTAATTTATACTTTTTCACGTTTCACTGTCCTTGAAAAAGGGTTTTGTATGATTGCTAGCTTTCTCTTAAAGAAGAGCCTTTTTTGGGAACTTGCGTCTTTTGTTGCTTTGCTTTTTGAACCCTTTGGTCTTCTTTTTCTTCATCTTTTTCTGAGAGTTGCTTCCAATGATTTTCTAGAGAGAGAGAGAGAGAGAGAGAGAGCCGCTCATGTTTGATGATTTCTGATAAAAGCTTTGTTCCCACAACTTTGTATGAACCATTCGGGTGTGTAGAGTACCACTTGACCAAGCTGTTCAAAAAGCTTTCTGAAGATTTTGGACTATTGGATGGGAAGATGAGGACTTCATATATATATATATATATTATATATATAGGTCGTACAATCTTCTATATGCAGAAGATAAATGACATTAACCCACATGAATTAATCTTTGCATCAACCTACACACCACACACCATAACTTTTTTTATTTTTTTTTATTTATTTCTCTTATTAAATGTATATTATATAAATGATGAATAAAAAAATATAAATATTTCAAGAAGACTAAAATAAAAAAAATAAAAAAAAATAAAAAATAATTTAATGTGTGGTGTGTAGAATGATGCAAAGCAATGCTCAACCCTCATTAATTGAATATCAGTTCTTGTGATTTAGGCTATACGCAGCCACAGTACTGCTCGTCACACACTTTTGACTATCCAAGAAAAGTCCAAGTTACATACATATGCGAGCTATAATTAATCCCAAAGAATTGGTCGATAATGCATTCACGTTTAAGTCGACCCTAACTAGCCTACTAGCTAGGTTAAAAGCTTCTATTCATATGAATTGATGGTTAACTTTTCCATTTAAATGTTATTTCTCAATAAAAGGAACTTAAACTCAAGGAACTTAAATGTTTAAAAAATGTTTAAAGAAAAAGAAAAAAGAAAAAGAAAAAAACTCATTTGTACTAGTGTGCACATTTGGTAGTCACTCTAGCATTGTCCTTAATTGTGTACCTTGTGCTTCATACCTTTTTTTTTTCCAGTCAGAATATAAAGAAATGAGAAATGATTTGTACAAGTTTCAAATAGATAAGTTCCGCGCAATCTCCTTATAAAAAAAAGTGGGCCCTATCTAAAAAATTGTAAAAAAACTTATTTTATTTTTTAGTGGTACTTACTTTTTTACCAAAGTTTGTGTGTAGCTTGTCTATTTGAGATTTGTACCTTATAT
>QEOT01121774.1:0-17122 GCA_003123785.1 Pterocarya stenoptera | reverse complement strand
CTTGAAAGTTTGGAAGTACTTCTATATTAGAATGACTCCATTTGCATACCATTACCTACTTTTTCCAGCATTCCTTTGTAGCTGAGCAATACTATATCAAATACTCGTACCTAGAAATGTAAACCAACAATTGTAATTCATATCTTCAGAAAAGATGGTGGCTGAACTACCTTCTTTGCAAGCATATCATTTCTTCTGAAGAGATCAAAATACACCAAAAAGTGTATACTCCAAATAAAGAATTGTGGCAATCCCAATGCTAACAGTTTATTTTCCAAGTGAACCTCTACAGCATGAAATCCAGCACTTTGACATACCATTTAAATATTTAATATCATGGAAAATCTTCTACAAATATAAACATCTGATTGGAAATTATTGAAAACTCAATCTTTTGCATGAAATTTGGAGTGAGCACAATGACCCATTACAGACAAAGTCAAGACATATGAATTAAGCACAGTTTCTCAGTAAAACAAAGCTTCAATCACTCTGACAATATTCTCAACAAAAATGCAAGAATCCACCATAACTACACATCCAAGAGCATTAACAATTAAGCGAGTGCAAAAGATGGAGCATACAATTGAGAGCAACATCTGGATATCCTAACAACCAAAGACCAATCTCTTTATTAAGCTAACCAACAATAATGAAAGAACCAACCACAGCATGCCATAACAATTACTTGCAAGATCTCATAATTTCAAAGAAAAGCATCTCTTCGAAAATCAAATAGACGAACCTCCTTTCCAAGAATGAGCAGACTTCTCAACCTCCAAGGACTGCCTTCGTCGACATCTTCACTTTCTGGGTCTTCACACCTGTCTACGAAATGAAATAACTTGCGAAATATGAATGCGAGGATCAGAAAATGAAAGACAAAAATAACATGTTTATGTGTTGCTTACTCTGTTGGGTTTGACTCAAGATTTTCATAGCCACCATTATCTTCATCTTTGGTTGGTTGGGGCTTTGTAGGAGAAGGTTGGAGAGACTGAGTGACAAACCTGAAGATTAGCGCTAAACTCAGTCAAACATTATATCAGATTACAGATTAGGGACATTGTAACGACAATACATCTGTTAAAGGCCCATTGATCCAAAATGCGACTGTTAGATATAAATTGGTTAAGCCTTTAATCACCCGGATCATAACATTTCACTACGCTTCCAAATCCAACGTCTAGCACACTCTACCAATACTAACATGGTAGTAGCCCTTTCCTTTTTGATAGCTTCACTCATCTATCAATATTTAATGACTTAACACCATGCCCATATATAATACAAAAACATTTTAATCTAGCCTATAAGTCGCCCCATCTGCAACTTAAACTATTGACATGNATAATACAAAAACATTTTAATCTAGCCTATAAGTCGCCCCATCTGCAACTTAAACTATTGACATGATCCCTCCTCTAATACCAATTGTTAAATGCCTAACTAATTTGGTTAAACCTTTAACATCGTCACAACATCATCCCCAACAACCTATTTAGAAGATTATCCCGATATACTTCAAAAGAAATTTTATTTCATCAATGGCCTAAATATTGATTTCTATCACACGTCAACATGAACAACAGCAAAAAACAAGAAGAAGAAGTGAGGCTTGAGAATGAACTCATTGGAGAAGATAGTGTTTTAGAGCTTGGAGAGGAGCTTGAGCAGTCCGAGTGGCTTCAACAAAGGGCCAAGGACATTGAGGCATCAACAAAGAAGAATGGAGTGCTCACTTGCCGCATAATAGAGAAGTTACCAGTGGTGGTTGAGAGAGAGAGAGAGAGAGCAACTATAGGATAGGAAGGGGAAAGATCTGTCCATGCAAATGACGATAATGCCCAATAAATAAGATTTAATCACAGATCAAATAACTGTATAGAAATATAGAATTAAGGGCAATTTCGGCAATAAGTCTGAATGGATGGTAATGTCCAGCTTTTATTTAAATCAGCAAACAACTACACATAACAATGAAAATAAGGACATCTTCAGTACATGAGTACGAGAAATGCCATGATTACCCTATATGCTCAAGCTTTTATCATGTTAATAGAAATACTAGTGAAGTCTTCCTATCAAAAACTTCTATTCTTATTAAAATTTGTATGAAATCTTTATACATCAAAAGTTTGGTAATCTGCATACATTAGTCTCTGGCCCTCTTTGTGAATGCTTAATTACAAAAGCCCAACCGCAAAGTAAAAGAAACGAGAAACAATGCAGGAAAGAACAGAAGAAAAAAAAAAAAAAAAGAGAAAAATGGGGGAAATCTTGGAACAGAATTACTAGTGAAGTCTTCCTATCAGAAACATTCTATATTAACTCCTTTCCAAGCCCTTTCCTCAGTCACTGACACAAAAAGATTCATTGCACATACTTCGAGTGAACTCCGAGAATAAATCTTCATTACCAGCGAAAATAACGATCAACTGCAATTATGAATTATTGATTACAAGACACAAAATCAATTTGTAAACTTGTTTTATTATTATATTTATGTCCAATAAATTGCAAGGAGACTAGTAACATTATCAACCAAAGTGTAGTGAAGGTCAATCATCTATGCATACGGACCTTAATCGGCATATATAACATGCAAAATGGATTGCTTGCTATTTCCTGATCAAATTATCGAATTACAGGAACAATAGGTCTGTTTGCCATCTCTCCAGTTTGTCATCCACAAGACATCCCTCAGTGGATGAGTATGAGGAGTTAAAATAATCAAATAAAAGACTACTCTCCAACAGAGATGTGCCACATCACAAGATGTTGGAGGATGATACAACAAAGGCTGTTTTATAGCAGTTCTCTTACAAGAAATTCAGGTATTGGTATTAGAGATGGTATTGGTATTAGTGAAGGCTAATTAAAAAGTGTAAGAGCAAGAAGATAAAGAATGAATAGGAAGTACCTCTTTGAAAATTGGACGATGCCCTTTTCCCCATTACCACATTCCTTGAGAGATTGTGCAAATGATTTGAAGCACTGGTTATCAGTTATCACTGGCAAACTGCATCTGTGATTCGTTTTTGTTGTGTGCATGTGTAAATATAGCTCATATCAAACCAGAAGGCAGAAGCCTAAGAAGTACTGAATTATATACCGTACCTTTATTCTCTTCAGCAAGTCCCGTAACTTGTCACTTGTAAATTGGCCCGAAAGGACAATCTTATGTCTTATTGGCACGAAAATATTAAAACACACAAGAAGTGCAGGGTGCCCCTCCAAGAAGTGCAGGGTGCCCCTCCAATAAATGCTTCACCCTCGAGATAACTTCTAAAACTTCACCAGGTGATCTGCACAAATATATAGATCAAAATATAACCGGTCAAAAAAAAAATATTATATATATATATATCAAAATATAGGTCGAAATTGAATTAAAATTGTGGAAGTGGCCTGCATGCATAGTTTTGATATCCACAAGAGGTCGAAATTAATTCTAAATATTATGTAATAGTAAATACAAATGCAAAACCATTACTGATCTAGAGGGACATGGAAATTTGTACATCATTACTGATATGCCCCATTGTGCCTCTTAGAACATCAGCTCTATTATAAGCATACATATTTAGGTGGGGGGAAGAAAGAGTCTACCAACATGGAAAAAATTATTTCTACCAAGAAAACTTATATTTTTAAGTTGGTATACCAAACACACTCTTCACATTGCTAATATGACAAGATAAGTTGTAAGACCCTTCAATTTTAAACTTCTCTTGTAAATTAAAACTTACAATATCAAGATTTACACCAGTCTACAAGTACTACAAGTAGAAAGACATTTTTATTCATTACATACATATCTCTTAGTATAAAGACTTTGAAAATTCTTTGTTTTTTCTTTTTTGAGAAGAGGACGGTACTCTAATTTTATTGCTCAACCCTCACTTGTGGCGGAGGAATACCGTGGTTACATCCAAACACCTTGGTATATACAAGAAAGTTAAAAAAATACCAAGGTGTCAAAAAACCAAAGTCCTAAAAAACCAAACCTATACAAGCATCTAACTATAAAAAAACCAATCCTGTGCCATCTATTTACATCTCAAATAAGGAAGGACAGCCCGTTCCAATTCTTAATGGACCTATAATTGAAGAGGGAGAAAACTAGAATCGTTAAAAACTATAGAAGCTCCAGTTGCTCCCTCTTCTGCAGAAAAAAAACCTTTCCATACAATTGACTTCTCGGCAAACATGTACAAGAAAATATTGGTAACACATCACTAGAGTGGGTCCCACAATGAAAAAAATATTGGTGCTTTAATTTTTTTTTATTACAATAATGGATCCCACAAGTGATGTGTTGCCGCACCAGGCTTACAAGTAATAAAACTACATGGTTGCCTGATTCGGGCAATCTTTGGGCGGTTGCCCGACTAGAGGGGAAGACCCTCACCCCTTTGTAAGGGGCGGCCAAGCCACCACTCTAGCAATTCCGCCCTTTGTTTTTTTGGAAAAATCTATTTATTATTATTCTCTTAATATCACTTAATGTGACATTAAATGATTAGTAATTCTACATACAATCGTAAAGTACATAAACGTCACGTAATCACTTTGAAAAATAGTGGGATCCATTATTAAAAAAAAAAATTTTTTTTTCTTATGGATCTCATGTTTATTCACTTTTTTTAAAACAATTACGCAACGGTTGCACAATTCACGGTTGTAAATATTTTTTCTCTTAAATGATAGGCTCACAAGTTAAACATAATAAATAATCTCTAATCATTTAATTCCACATCATGAGATGATGAGTAGGGGTGTCAAATCGTGTTAGCGGATCGTGTTCGTGTCATGTCAAGACATGTATATTATACTATAGGGGTTAATCCTAACCCGACCCATTAAGCTTATCGTGTCAAAATCTCAAATCCTAACACGACCCATTAACATAATGGATCGTGTCGTGTCGTGTCGTGTCAACCCATTTTGACTCGTTTATATAAATGGGTTGAACATACCCGAAATTAATCCGTTTGACCTAATTAAGTTTAGCATAATTTTATATAAATGTTAAAATCATAATATCTATAAAAAAATATAAAATACTAACTACAAGTCCAAACTTACAATCCAAACAATAAAAATATCGAAATTAAAATCTCAACAATTTTATTTTTAAGTATAAGGGTATAATTGTAACTTTAACTTTCTTAATAGATCATAATGAGTTATAATGGATTGACTCGTTATTAACCCGTTAAGCAATCGTGTCTTAACGGGTCAACTCATTTTGACCCAAACCCGTTAAAGCTAAACCCTAACTCACTTTTGTCGTCTTGGGTTAACGGGTCATGCCACATATTGCCACCCCTAATGATGTGTAGCTTTACTCTTGTTTTTTTCTTTTTCTTTTACTTTGTTTTTTATTTTTTAAATAAATTGTTTTGTTATTATTATTTGGTTAATTCCTTTCATTTTTTAAGTTTTAGACTTTTTATATCTGTCATTTTTTATTTGCAATTTATTCTTTTTAAGTTTATAAATTCTTTGGCTTCTACTGTATACATGCTCATGTGAAATCAAACAACTTTTTACGAGATCTATTAATTTTTTTTAAAAAAAGTCAAAACAATATATGTAATTCTTTTTCAGAAGATGATATATATCTATATATATATATATATTTATAGGTATACCGATAAAGTGTACCTATTATTTTTATCGATCAGTTTTTTTTTTTTAATATTTGTGTTTGTTTATTTTTTAGTGTTTATTTTTTATATTTTTTTAAATATACAAAAAAAATGCTTTAAAAAAACAAAAACAAAAATGATTTAACACTATTGGTCCTACAAAATGACGATTCCTCAGTGAGTAGCACCGTCCTTTTTCTTTTTCTTTTTTTTTTCTTTTTTTTTTTTAACTTAGTTGATACGGTAGGCTTCCATATTATTGGTGGGCTTGATATGCCAATAAATATATGATGACTCCGGCGCTTCTTGTGCTTTTTAATCACGTTCACATTTTAGAAATCTCAATCACAAACTAAAGATCGATATATATAAATATATATATAGATAAAAAATAAAAAATAAAAATCTTGGAACTCCTCTTTCAATCCTAAACATTTTATACATACAGGTCCAGTCCATGGCCCTACCTCTGTCACTAACTTAAAAAAGATTCGTTGCATATACCTTGAACGAGCTCCAAGAGTAAATCTTCATTACTAGAAAAGATAACGGTCAACTGCAATAATAATTTAATCAAGAATGAGAATAAAAGACTCATCCAGCATCTAGCTATAAGAATAGAGAACTGATATTTACAGACTTAGAATACGCGAACTTCGTGTAATTTTTTTAAAAAGAAATGAATAAATACAAGAGTCACAGGATAAAAAAATTAATTTTTTAATAGTGGACTCTACTCTTTTACAAAATAATTATACGATTTTTACGCACTCCACAACTATATCTAACATTATTCATAAAAATAAGTTAAGAAAAACATGAAGATCAAGAAGTTGGGAATAATAATTGAAGAGTATTTCTAGATACAAGTCCGAAATAAACAAATTTTCGCAAATATCCTTTATAATAAGTAGATCCCACTAAAAAAAATAGATTCTTTTTATACTTTTTTATAGTGGATTCCTTTTTTTAACAAAGAGATTGCGCGAGACTTGTGTATTTGGAGTTTATATAAATCATTACACAATAATTAAGTACCTCTCTTAGAAATTTGATGAAGCTCTTTTGCCCATTACCACATTCACTCACAGACTGTGCAAATGATACAAAGTGCTGGTTTTCATTGGCGAACCGCATCTGTATATCTCATATCAATTAAACTAGCTAGCATCCACACATGAAGTGAATAATAGTTAATTTGTTGCTTAATCATGCTAATTATTTGTACCTTGATTCTATATAGCAAATTCCTTGTCTTCTCCTTGATCTTTGAAACTGCAAGAATACTGATCTCAAATCCTGTTGGTAAGAAAGTATTGAAACCCACGAGCAGTTCAGGCTGCCCCTCGAATAAATCTTCCACTGCCGACCTAAGTGCAAAGAAGTCGATCCTGCACAATACATACATACATATATATATAGATCAACTCAGACGAAAAACACAATTAATTAGCTGCATTTAAGGTTCATGTTTCGTTGCATAATCATGAATATCGACGACGTTGGTTTCAGAAGAAGAAGAAGAAACCTTTTTACTCTCCAATGTTTGATTAAAAGGAAGAAACGATGGTATATTGCTGGGTTGTGTTTGAAAGCCTCCTTCACTAAATTCAGAAATTCATATGCGTCCTTTAGTTGGAGTACTTTGTCATGATCATCAGTACACCTAGCTACCACAACAAATCAATTATTTTAATTAATCAAAGAAATTATTAAGACAATAAAAAAAGAAAGAAACTAAATATATAATTAACCTTTTTTCTGATGACCTGCATGAATCTAATTGGAGTGCTTCCAAGAAATGATCATCGTATGTCTCTGCAGGCTGCCTGTCCTTGAACTTATCCTTCACTAACCTCAGAAACTCAATTGCGTCCTCTTGTTTATGTGAACACCTATATATATATAAATAATATTACCAGGAATTATATATATATATGTGTGTGTGTGTGTGTGTGTGTGTGTGTGTGTGTGTGTGTGAAGATGATCATGATCAGATCACTAGCTATTTATTCAAGCTAGCCGCATGCTTTTTTAGATAGAAATTAATTAATTAACGATAGATCGAAATAGATCAATTGTAAAGGCTAATTTTATGATGATGAATTGAAGAAGTTAATGCTAGCTCCGAAGAAATTATAAACAGAAGTTAGAAGGAAACCTTTTGTACTGAAAATCTCTCGCTATTCTGAGGAAATTCTCGTATATTTCTTCATCGTCCGGAAACTTCTGCCTCTGATGATCTAGCGATAGAGATAGAGATTCAGCCATCATTCTTTGAATATCTACAATACTTAGAGATCATGAGCTAGCTAGACACTTCTCCTTTCGATTCTACATAGGTTTTGATCATATATACATACACATATATATATAATACATATATATTTATGACAAAAATTTGATCAACCAGTTCAATTAAAATTGGTCAAACAGATTAAAAAAAATAAAATTATACACAACGGATTGTACAATGTTATATTGACCGAATCATTCGCCACATTGTGTTGACCAGTACCAAATCTTGATCCCTTATTAAATGGTAAATATTTTATGTTAAAAAATAAGTAAATGGCAGATCACTGGAAAAGAAGTGGCATGCAAAATGATGATTTATTACTCGAGTATTTTTTTAAAAATTAGTGTATTTTGATATAAAAAATTATTCTCATCAACTACTATTTAATACTATCTCATACCACACACCTTATGAAAAACATACTCTATTCCTATGGAAAAAAAAAATAGATATAGTTGTGAGTGTAAAAATAAATAGTGACTGATGCATAGAATTCCTCTTTTAATATTAATGACCTTGATTTGTTTTTAAAATTAAATATTAATTAAAAAAGTATTACATATACTAGATAATAATACTCCAATCATAGAGAAATTATATTGAAGGGGACATTTGGACCTCCGGACTTGGAGCCCATCTTTTAAGACTAAGCCCCTCACTAAGGCTAAGAAGGATAACTGGATGTATACTTGGTCCCTAACGAAATTCACCACAACATATATTGAGTCCTCCTGGTAATTATTGAGTGATCAAGAGAGGGGTCAATGGCTTTTTATATATGTCATGTCGAATTAACCTTGATCATCAATAGTCATCAACTATTTAATTTCATTTAAAATTCAATAACATTAAGGTGGAAGAAATGTATAATTTAGTTTTTATTCTAACACTTCATACCCCAAAACTCAAGTTTGGAAAATATAAAAAAACATGATCCATATGAAGATAGGAAGAAGCCATGATCCCCTTCTCCTAATTTGTTTTTCTGATACTTATTTTTATCATGAATTTTCTTTCAGATTTTGAAGTCATTTCCTAAACATCTCCTTCACCTTCAAAAAACCAGAACTTCAACACACTCGGCCAGAATATAGATCTGAAAGTCGTCATATTTAATAATTCATATTAATGGTACGTACGTGTTATAGTAAGCTGGATATTTCCAATATGATCTCCTGACATCCTAAATTTTTGACCTCGTTTGTTTTTAATCTCAACTCAAATCATCTCATCTATCTAATCCTTATAATTTTTTCAAATTTTCACATAAAATAAAATAAACAATTTAACTTTTTCAAATCTTAAAACAAAAATAATATTAAAATAAATATTCTAACAATATTTTATTCAACTTTTTAACTTTAATCTCAACTCATCTCATCTACGAAAACAAACGAGACCTTAATCTTCCAAATACAACTACATCATGATTTGGCAATTCAATATGTATCTTTGAGAGAATTATATATGACAATATAAAAATTTTAAAAACTTAAATAGCTTCTATGTTATTTCGGAAGAGAGACAGTACAATTTCAATTTTATTGATTTTCCTCTCTTTCAATAGAAGAGTACCATATACAAAATAAGATCAGTTTGGGAGTAACAAAATTCCCAAAACCAAACTCTTTTAAGTTTCAAACTATTACAAAATAAGCAAAAGCTTTGAAGCATCAATACAGATCAATGAATGTAAATGAAATACCCTTACAACAATTACAAAGATTAATGCCTAAAGCTTGCAAGCCCTCTTTTGTTTTGTCCATCACTAAAAGCCCAATTTCTAAATACTTGGGAAGTACTTGATCAACAGGAGTACTGAAAGAGACATTATATAAATATATATTTATATATATATATATATCTATATATATAATATTATATATAGTACCCTGATGCACCAATATTAGCCTACCCGTCTACTAGAACTATCTATTACAGCTTCCCTCTCCATGCACATGATGATTTACTTCACATTAACTCATAAAAGATCAAGAAGAAATGAGAAGTACTACATGATGATGATCATCCCATATCATGTCATGATATGATCTCCAAGGGGACGGCGTTTCATCCTTGATTTTATTTATATAAATATATATATATTTAAATAAATAAATATGTATATCTACTCTATTATAATAAGTGGCTATCTAACTGTGAATAGTAATTTTTATTATTTTTCCTTTAAGTCTGTTAAATCTTATTTTATCAAAAAGCTCTCAAAACACTTGGCCATTTGATGTGTAGATTCCTTATAGAATTTAATGATGAATTATGTTTTACTAAAAGGTCCTTAAGACTCTTAACCATTTGACGTATAGCTTCCTTGTAGAATTTAATAAAGGATCATGTTTTATCAAAAGGTCCTTAATAGCCCCGCAGTGCACATGAATGGACGTCTATTTTTCATGTTCTTTTTGTTCTGATAGTGTACTCATTTTCCTTTCTTTTTGTTTCAATTTTTTAAAATAAAAAAAATTAAAATGACTTTACTCTTTAGAGCAGAAACGCTTTAGAGCAGTCTCATTATAAAATTCAACTTTAAGTAAATTTAACTAATAAAATGCTTAAAACACTCAATATATAATATTAATTATTAATTTAATTAATATATAATTATTATTATTATTATTTATATTTAATATTATTAATTTGATTAGAATATAATTATTATTAATATATATCTTGATTTTTTGCCTTTCTTTAGTTTTGTATTTTCTTTTCCGAAACAAATAAGCCACTAACTTTTTTATTTTTTATTTATTTAAATCATTATATCAGGTGCATTCCGGAGCCGTCACTACAAGAAAACTGCTTATTTGTAGTCAGTTATATCCAGCGAAATGATTATTTACAGTTAAAGATAGTCTTTTTACCGCAATTAAATAGTCACAAAAACCCATTTTCCTTGTAGTGCGTTTCCTAGGATGTATAGAGAGAGAGAGAGAGAGAGAGAGAGAGAGAGAGAGAGAGCCAGCTTGCTCCAAAAAGACATGATCAAAACCTCAACAAAAGTTTGTCAAATTAATAGGCGATCGAATCACAGTACTCCGGCCCCCGCAACCAGAAGGACCCCTGGTTCCCTTTTGATACCCCAATCCAAATAAGCATTTTTAAGTTAACCTCGTAATTAAGTTTGAAATCCTTCATAAGACATAAGATATGCATGCTCCAGCTCCTTATCATGGCCGGCCTTTTCCTTGGTCCCTAACGAAACCAACTTGGCTGGGGACAGATGGCAGCGAATTCGAATTGTAAATCTATGTGATCGGCAATAAGATACATTATCTGCAATAACGTGATCAAATTAACCAACTAATATAAGATCAGACATATATAGTAATTTGATGCATATCATGTACTCCTATTAATTCAAGACCCCATAAACATTTTTTTCAACATTCACAAATTAGAGTAGTATTGGTGTCGTAAACACACCCGTCGACACTAATAATAAAAAGAAATATTATAATCATAAAGAAATCTTAGCACATGTAAAAGTAAACTCATAAACTGACATAACCTCATCATATGATGATGTTTTAGATTACTTTACAATAAAAATAATTTTACAATCTAACATACATATCATACCAAACTAAGCAAATTGCATATTTACAATTATAGAAGTTCTTTATATATAACTAATTAAAACATTTCTCTGAAAGAAATACCTTATTGGTTAGTAGTTCCATGCTCTGATCCTTTGGCACGGTCAAATATTCATCGAGATATTTTATAAATGTTAAGAAATGCTGCCTATTATCTGCGAACCGCATCTGCAATATTTACATGAATACATGCATAGAAATAATAATATTAATCAGTCAGAAGCCTAGCTAGCTAAGAACCGCATCGATGTGAATCTGCGTGCGTGCGTACCTCGACCTTTTTTAAAAATTCTACTCTCTTCATGTATTCGTATGGAAGTTTGATCTGATAATCTTTTGGTAAGAAAGTATTTAAACTCCTAAGAAGATCAAGATGACCATCGAGCAATTGCTGCACCCTCGACAGAAATCTAACCATGTCAATCCTACGCCATGTAAAAAATGGATGCACCTGATCAAATTCGAGTCATATTATGCACAGAGATTTTTAGTGAATCATGTACACCAAATTCAAAGTGAATGGGACACCAAATTTTTAGAGCCATAACTGGTTCTGAAACTCAAATATCCCACGTATATACGTAGACAGAAGAATCATTAATCCCCTTTCCACAAATATTTTCTCGCTATTCACTTCTCACATCATGTACACTCGATCATTAAAAAATATAACGATCCAACGAGTCCTATATATGTAATATTTTTTACTAGCCGTTGCACGCTAGAGATCAAAATATATTTGGGATTTCTTTTTTCAAAAGAATTAAGATTTGATTGAAGTCAATTGAAAAGGGAGAGAGAGAGAGGGAAAAAAAAAGGAAAAACGGACAAAAAGAACACAAGGAAGGCACTTATAGTTCATGATCATCAGCATTTGCAATCAGGCAGAGAATGCTCAAGGAGCTAGCAAGAAAAAGGGAAGAACCTGTTTCTTTTCAAATCTATGAATACTTTAATGAACTTATCGTATGCTTGTGGGATGTCCTTAAACCTGCCCTTCACTTGCTTCAGAAATGCAGATGCCTTCTCTTGTGGTATTGGTTCGGGTTTTTCAAAAGATCTAGTACAAGATATCAAACAAAGAGGGCGTACGTACGTAAAAACAGAAAAAAACAAAAAAGGAGAACGAAAGAAAGAAAACACAAAAGAGAGAAACAGAAAATCAGAAAAAAGCATATAGAGAAAGATCATGAAGAGCGTCATCTTGGTGCATGCATGCATGGGCCGGCTCTCTCCATGCATCATGCAGATGAAAGGCGCACCTCTTTCGACGTTTGATTTGGGATCGGGGTCGACGCGGGATGTACATATTCGGGAGTTCTGAGCAGAGCTTCATAACGTGTTCTTGCAGAAGAAACTTTGATCAGGAGGATACCGAGAGATTGATTCAGAAATTGTCCCGAGTTATGAGCAGCAGGAAGCTGTTCGCGCCTCGAATCTTTCGAACTAACTTCATATATATACTACATGCCAGCATATATGTGTTCATGGGCCTTCCTAGTTTTGGGTCTTTTTGGGCCGAGTCTATCTGAGTCCAACCCATCTAGAGACTTCCCTTTTAAGGATGTGTAATTTTGTTTAGCAACGTCATTAATCTTGATCAATCTTCATATCATAATTTAGTCATATATATATGTGTGTATATATATATTAGCAATAATCTTAAAATAGTATTCCAATACTCTAATGTTTGTAAAGTTTTAGGATCTGTAAGTCTTACGCACTCTTTTTAAAAAAAAGATAAATTTTGGACTCACATGAAATAATTCACTTTCTAATGGTGGGCCTCACTATTTTTTTAAAAAAAAATCCACGAGATTTGCATATCTTAAGACTATATCTAGCATTACTTATGTATAAATAAAAATTATTATCTGATCACTCAAATTTCAAACTTTAACAAAAACCACTATTATTATTTGATTGGTCTTATTGATCTCGTACAACTTCTATAATTGAAGTGAGATGTACAATAATTATGAAATATAATGACACCAAACATATTTTATACTTTTCCACCTCATTGTTTAATTGCAAAAAACAAATAAATTGAGCCACCTGGCACAAAATGTTCTCTGGCCACAGTAGATCCAATCATGCATAGTTAAGGAACTCAATAATACGAAAAGAAGACAAAGGAAGAAATCCATTAGTATTTGATCAGTGGGATAATCGATCAACATATATAAGAAAGACCAAAAAAAGGAGGGAAGAACATGGTCACTCTGTTGCTTGCATGTGGAATTATGAAGCAAGCGTGGCCCCCCCTAAATCATGTCAACAGCTTGGCCATTACTTCTTACTTTTCTTTCATTCTAAGCCACCCCATTCTGGTGGAAAGCGAAGGGAAGAGATTAAAGCTCTTTTGAATAGTGAGATGAGATGAGATGATTTTAGATTAATCGAATAAAATATTTTAAGAATATTATTTTTTAATATTATTATTGTTTTAGAATTTGAAAAAGTTGAATTGTTTATTATATTTTGTTCGAAAATTTGAAAAAATTANATGCAAGCAAATTGCACATGGGCATGCAGATGATGCAGTTTCAGAGCATCTCACGAGCATGCATCCAAATGAACGGACTTAAAATACTGACAGATGATGAGATGACGTTTTATCACTTTCTTTTTGCTTCAGTGCACCATTTTCCCATGCATGTGGCGTGCCTTCGGGAGGATCCTTTAGACCCAAAAAAGCAAATTCTAGTAAAAACGTACAACGTTGTAATGGATCAAAAAACTCAACAAGTTTTTCAACGAATAAAGCTTCAAGTCAGAGAGATGAATAATAATACATATGACAAGATCTATTTTATATGTTTATTTTTTTCCTACTTAAAGAGATCTTTAAATTTGAATTATAACAATTTGAAGAGATCTTGAAATTGTAGAAGTACTAGGCTTCTTCATAATCTTTACGCAAATTAGATCCTGTTGGGATTCAAAAAATGGCTCATCTCATCTCATCATTATAGCTTTATCAAATTTGTATACAAAATATAATAAACAATTCAACTTTTTCAAATCTCAATTTAATTTTTTCAAATCTAAAAATAATAATAATATTAAAAAATAATATTCTAATAATATTTTTTTTAATTTTTATCTTTTATTTAAAACTTTCTCATCTCATTTATGAATTCAAACCGGTCCTTAGCCATCATGAAAATTGAAGAAGAACATTAATCTTTTGGCCAACGTGTTAGTTGGTGTGATGATAGTCATTGAAATTGGACCCGGTCCTTTCATCTTTTCTCCCACGAAAAGCCTCGTTCAATGCTTCGAGGGAAAGTTTTTGATCATTTTTTCAACAAACATATAGCTCGAGGTTGTTGTTCAAAGAAATGATCGATGTACATGTTCTTCTTTCGGTCATTAGACAATGAGTTATTCTATAATTTTGCAACTTACTAACTCTTTTGCTTGAAATGAGTGGATCAAGGTTTACTCTTCCATAAATATGATTGATATTTTTTCGAGAATTTATACTATACAGTATAAAATCACTACTTATCTCAATAGTTGATAGAAAGATCTAGATTTTATTATTTATTTTATATCTTAACATGACTCATTCTTACGTGTGAACCAAACTACTTCTTAATGGGTGGCCCAATACATAGAATATTTAATTAAATGGGATAGAATATAGAGTCAGAATTCAAACTCAAGACTTCTGCTCTAATGACATGTAAAATCATCACTTGTCCCAGAAGTTTAAGCTGATAGGAAGAGATAGATTTTATTATTTATTTTATATCTTAACATATAGTAACTGGTTAAAATCCTCTCAAGTTTTTATCAAAAGTTGAGAAAGATAAACATATAAAATAATAGACCTACAATATTGTATTCCTCATTTGGTGCTGTGAAAATTAGAGTAATAAGAGCTAGCTAATTCATCATTTCAAAAGGCAACCATATGGATGGTTTTAGTGACTAAACCCATTTTAAAAACCACTAATGACTTGTTTTCAGCCGTTAATTTTTTGTTAAACTTAGTTGTCAATAATGATTAGTGAAAACTTTTTCAAGATCTCCTCTTTGAAAAGTTTCTTAGACCCTTTTTTTTGGGTTTGGGGGTCATCTTCAATGGCCGGGGGACCTTAGACTTTAGAGAGTGACCTCGATTGCCTACCTCTTTCGAGCCATCATATATAAAGTAATTACAAATTAACTAAATTTATAAATTTGTTAGACTTGAATTAACCCCAAATCAACAAACAAATTATTCGAAGTGGGTTTGGTTTATTTTGGAATTAATTTTCAATCCATAATAATAATAATAATAATTAATCAATCTCTCATGCATGTTTCTTCTGGTGTACTTCATAAATATTTTCTCCTTCTTGAATGATTGCCTCCCAGCATAACTTTTTACCAACTTGGCCAACATTTAAATTTTCTCCACAAAAATATATATATAAATTTATTTATATTATTTAGGCCTCGTTTGGGTACTACCTTAGTATTATTATTTATTATTTTATTATTAATTTTTAACTACTTTTAACTATTATTCACTACTATTCAATATTCTATCATTATTTTTTTATTACTATTTACAGAATACTTGAGAATATCTCACTATCCAAATACAACTTTAGAAACTCCAATATAATTAAAAGTATTTGAAGTAGGTAAGGAGGTTGAGAAATGAGACCCACATGTTGAGTAGGTTCACCAGAACTTAACCCTCACAATTATCTTATTAATTACCCATACTCAAACTATCAATGTCCAAATAATTATCAGAATCGTTATTTCTTAAGCAAGCAATATTATTGCAAGTACTATCTATGGGGGAGCTGACAAATAATAAATCCATACCCCCACCTAAGCTAGACAACAATGTTGCATCACAATTGAGGGTGATCGGATGGTTTTGTGTTACTTTCTTTGCATAGTTCCAACTTTTACAGGAATTATATATATATATATATATATGTAAGGTAGCAATTTGGATCATAGAATAAATGTTTCCAACTCTCCAATCGTGATATATATTGAAGAGCTAATTGAGATACTAAGGTCTGGTTTGGATAGCAAGAGCTCTCATCTATCTTATTTCATCACATCTTAATATACAAACACAAACATTTTTCAATTTCAAATTTTTAAATTTTCAACTTTTTCACCTAATCATTACATAATTATTATAATTTTCTTAAACTTTCAAACAAACCACAAAAACAATTCAACTTTTTCAAATACCAAAACAAAAATTATATTCTAATAATATTTTAACTTTATAATATTTTTATTCAAACTTTTTTCTTTTTCCAAGACTCTATAAAATATTGTAACTCAAACAATTTCACTATTATTTACAAATCATTTCATTATTATTTATAGATAATCTCATCTGATCATTTCACTATCCAAACGAGGCCTAAGGCTTTCACTCCAACTATTTTAGGGTAAATTTAATCCATAATTCGTGTTTAGGGATTTATCGAACATGAAGTTGGTCTTTATATATGCATGATACATTCCTCTATATACGTGATGTATTCTGAATTTTGAAGTAGATCACCCATCTAATATTT
>QEOT01121773.1:0-17115 GCA_003123785.1 Pterocarya stenoptera | reverse complement strand
GCGATAACAGTCTCCCAATGACGTGGCAACGTATGAGGCTCACGCGTACTGTGAGCCACACGTGAAATGCACGTGCCGCTTGTTTGATTAGTTTTATTCTGTTGTTCGACAAAACGAAGACTTGAGAATCTGATGATAAGATGCGTAGCTATCGTAAGAGGTCCATAAGCAATAGATCAGTACATTGTGATGTTATAGACGGAAAACTTAATAAAATTGAGAAAAAAAAAAAAAGAAAAAAGCCCGATATACATTTCTAACGTTGATTGGAAGGGAGAAAGAGAGTAGAAACTACACCTCTGCGGCAAAGTAGCTAGGATGGCTGGTCTTTGACAGATTTTAAGGAAGGAAAAAAAAAAAAAACTCCTCTTAAAAGGGAAAACGACGGCCGCCTTGTAGCTTTTTTGTTTTAAATTTACATTGCAGGTACAATTTTCTTCTGTGGTTTCCGAAATTATTTTTCAAGTTCTTTTACAGAAATTATACGAAATTGGATCGGATAAAAATAAAGGGTACTGAATTTTGTTTTTGGACGTAATCTTGATCAATATAGACTATTAATAAATTGCTGTTTTGAATGGCCACCCTCGAATAGGTGAGCTGTTCAAGTTAATGATCAACATCACTTTACTTTGTAACTCTTGTTTGCGAAGTAAAAATTATAATATATTAAAACTTTACATTCAATGATGACAGCTAAACATATGATTATTATATATGTTCCTTGAATTTGAGATTATCTATGACTATTATTATTATAGTATATATGTTGTGTGGGGGTAATATTAGACATAGTGTTGATAAGGTTCACACATTTATTTTAAAAATAACGAGATCTATTGTTAAAAAATATTTATCAGTGCCAGGGAAAGTGATGCTAAATTAAAAGACAATAAAATCTTGAAACTATTCGTCAAACAAATATCGTTCTATCATATAGGCATGTTACGAAGTTGCCACATAGTTGAGTGGATCTAACTTTTTAAACAAATTCGTCTATGTTTATTGAGATTACGTACACGTCGGACCAATAATTGTCCAGGTCTTGTCTTTCAAATGCACTTAATTCTTAACAAATGTCTCCAAATAAATAAATAAATAATCAAATGGATTACTTACAGAGGAATTAAGGCAGGAAGGATTTGTGGAATTCATTAAAATAAATTAAATTCCGACTACTCAAGTAATTTTCAGACATTGATTCACGAGATGGTANAATTAAATTCCGACTACTCAAGTAATTTTCAGACATTGATTCACGAGATGGTACATTGACTGGTCAATGCATATCATAGAAAACCTAACCTTTTTTGTTATTATTTAATTTACAAGATGCATATAGATGAGATCAAATCAAATCGCAGTTATAAAATAGAATTAATCTTTACATCATCCTACACATCACACATTATAATTTTTTTTATTTATTTTTATTTATTTCTCTTATTAAATGTGTATTATATGGATGATGAATAAAAAAATATAAATGTTTCAAGAAGAGTAAAATAAAAAATAAAATAAAATAAAATAAAAAATAAAAAACACATTAGTGTGTGGTGTGTAGGATGATGCATAGCAATGCTCTATAAAATAATAGATTCTACTTTGTATTGGTATAAGTTTCGATTGTTTTCATAAAATTTTTTAATTTATATCTGTTGGTGAAAATATATAATAATATATTAAAAATTATAATTTAATTAAAATTAAAATGAAGTTAATTTTGATGAGATATGAAAATATCGTTTTTTTTTTAAGAGATTCAAGCCTTATGTGATGTATAAAGTTTCAAATTAACCGGTACAGTAGAATTCCTCTTGACTTGATTTTTCCAAAATACAACAGTTTAACTGATTATCGTATAGTCGAACCAATTCTACACAAGTGATTAGATCCAAAACTTTACCAAAAGAACACATTTCTTTTATCTAAAAATACTCTAAAAAATATATATTCTAAAAGTTTCACACACACTATACGAAAGAGAGATTTCGTCTTATAAAGAAAGTTGTCTTTTTTTTTCTAGCCTCAATAAAATTGAAAAATAAATGAAAACATAACCCTTTTTTTCCAAAAGATCCGGCCACTAGTATTTTTTTTTTTTTCTTTTTATCCGAAGGCCACTAGTAATTCAAGAGAATTAATGCAGGCATCTAAAAACTTAAAAATTATAACCGTAGATTTTTCAAAAGGCTCAGCTTAAACAATTGAATAATAAGGCAAATATAATGAATAGTAAATGAGGATGCTTTTTATAACCTTAAGAATCAAAGGCAGCAGCCAAGGTCAATCTTAAAACGTGTTGGAATTTACCTACTTGAATATCAAAGATAATAGAAGGAAATCAACGGTTATAACTTCTTAAAAGAAACGTGATTAATAATATTATTTATTATTAAAAAAATACCAACAATCTCATCTAATTATTATATTTTTTAAAATAAATATATTCTAATAATTATTTATTTATTTTTTTACTTTTATCTTAACTTATTTTATTTTATGTGTGAAAACAAACTAGGCAAGGGAGCAATATGGCTTAATTGGAGGCCCCAGTTTCCCTTATTTCTCCATCTTGACGTTTGAATTTACTTCGTCAATCCCGTTCGAGTCCTTCCCTACTCTCTTATTGACTGCCACTTCAAGGAGAAATCATACATCTCCATGAGAAATTATGAGTGCCTGTAATTATTAGGTCTTAAATTCATATATTATCACTAAATGCCACGTAATTAAAATTGACATGACAGCTTGTAGTAAGATCATAGTACCACGCATCTGTATTTTGAGTCTTCTTAATAACTAATTCATTACATTCTATACCGCTATTAAAAAGTTGTAGAGAGAAATTAAACCGTTGTTAGACATGTGAAGAAGTGGTAATGATATTCTTTATAATTATTTTACAATTCAACTTAAAATTAATTAATATAGTTGTATAATTTCGTTAAAAATGATTGAAATATTAAATGATTATTCTTTATTTAAAACAGAGTTATATAATATTTATAAAAAATTATTCTTTATTTAAAACAGAGTTATAAAATATTTATAAAAAATAACAAGCTTATCATTTTCAGTCAAATAAACAGTTCTAGTGTATTCTCGTGTGGCGTTGCCCAAATCACACGAAGCTTCACACACTGTTCAAAATTTATATCTCTATACAAAAGAATACTCCAATGCACTTTAATTAATAGCAGAAACTTCTTCGATGATTTCATCCGAATGCAGCATCCCACGAATTCTGATCACACGAAGGGTTTGATTTTGAGCCCTGCTAAGGACATGGTTCACGTGTCCCTAATGTTTTTGTTTGATCTTTCTATTCCAACCATAGCGATTCACGTACGATCAGGGCCCCCTTCCATTAGGCAAATTAGGAAATTGCCTAAAGCCCTACTGAAACAGGGCTCCCAAAAAAGGTACTCTTAAGTTTATTTTTTTTTAAAGAAAAAAATATTTAATTAAAAAAATTAATCAACCCAATAAGAGAATGTTGTAAATCTAGGTTTCAGCAAGAACACCAAATAAAGCAACAAAATACTAAGATTGATTCAAGAAAAATATAAACAGAAAACTCAATCAAAAGAACAACAAGAAAAATGAATGAATATACCAAGAACACAGGATTTAACGTGGTTCGATCCTTTTGGATCTACATCCACATGGGAAACTGGCCAGAGATCATTTTATTGAAGCTTCGAACACAACAGATACAGGTTACAAGATTCAGGTCATCAATATGACCTTAACTCTCTCAATCTCTCTCTGGATTTACAAGTTTTCTTCAAATCTTCTGTAGCCTCTCGAAAGCCTCACTCTCAGACTATCGTCTCTTTTTCTTATCTCAACAGTAGCCATCGCTTGGCTTTTATATCTCTAGCCCATTACCTTTTAACCCTAATGCATCTCATTCAAGCACGTTGATTGAGCTGCATTATTGCATATTTTATACATTTAAAATCAATATATTTTTCTATTATTTTATTATTTTATCATTGGTTTTAGATGGAAAAATTGATTAAGAGGCATAAATCCAAGTTGTGAATTAAAATTGATTAAAAGCATAGTTTATGTTTGATTTTATAACTTGTGATTTATTTGAGCAATAAATTCTTCAAATGCACAACACACTCTTAAATTTTATTTTTCATCTTGTGTTTAATTTCTTTATTTTATTTTATTTTATTTTATTTTACTTGTCTAAGTTTTATTTTTATTTTTTATTTATTTAATTTTGTTTGTCTAATTTTTATTTTATTTTATTTTATTTTAATTTTATTTTATTTTTCTGTTTTTCAGATTTGCCTAAACGACATGTAGTTTTTCTTAAACGGAAAAACGACATGTCGTTTAAGTCTAAGAGCCAAAACTATCGTATGCTAAACGACAGGTCGTTTCCCCCGGTAATTAAATTTCGTTGTTTGCTAAACGACTTGTCGTGTCGTTTTCGTCATCTTCAACCTCCGTCCAGGATGCTACAATGCACGAAACCGCAGCTTCCACGCCACCATTCGACGCCACCAAGCTCCTCCACCTACTGAAAAAAACTCCATCAATCACCACTGCACCTCTCCACCAGCCGAGCTCCACCATGCCTGCAGCAGCTGACTTCAAGGAGAAGAGCAGCAAACGGTGCACGCGAAGACAGATAATGATGGACGAACGTGCAGACAGAGAATGATGGACGAACGTGCAGACAGAGAATGATGGACAAACGTGGAGACAGAGAGTGAAAAGAAGAGGAAGACGCATGCGGGTGGGCAGCTGAAACAGAAAAGAATAAAAAAAAATAAAAGCCGAACGTGCATGCTCTGAGTTGAGTTGTTTATTCTTTTTTGAAGCCTATAAAATGGGGAGCAGAGAGTTGGGAGAGGGCATCGGGTTTTTGGGGAGTTCGGAGAGAGTTTACCGAGAGCAGTGGAGAGAGGAGGGAGTTCGGGAGAGAAGAGAGAGTGAGTTCAGGAGAGGAGGGAGTTCGAAAAAAAGAGAGAGTTCGGTGGGAGAGTGAGTTCGGGGCAATCAGGAGTTGGGAGAAAGGAGGAGAGTTCAGTTGAGAGCAGTGGAGAGAGGAGGGAGTTCGGGAGAGAGTTCGGACGAGAGTTGTTCTAGCTTCTTTTACATGCAGTTTTTAGTTTCTTTTACATGCAGTTTCTTTTTATTACATGCAGTTTTTTCTTTTAAGTATTAGCTCATTTCTTTGTTTATTTGAGCTTATTTTACTTGAGAGTTAATTTTAATTTCTTTAAGCTTGTTTTGTAAGATTTGGTGTTGTGTTTTATTTTAGTTTTCTAATGGAGAATAGATCATTAAATTCCATGGTTATTGTGATAAACATGGTTGGCTAATTTTTTACACTAAGGTGAAGAGGTGAAGTCTAATAATTTAAATATTATTTCATATCAATAATAGAGTTCATATTGTGAGTTTGATTAATTGACTGGTATTATTTTTAGAAACGTTAATTATCTATATATTTCTCTTGATTCATTGTGATTTCCGAATACAGTGAATGCTTGAAAAATCCCTGTGGTAATTAATTGGAGTTGTGAACGTCTATACTATCAATTATTCAAACTTAATATTTGGTAATTAATTTTCTTGGGCTTAAATGTTAAATTTTTTAGCTAGACGGAATCATTATTCTAATCTAACTGAGTTAAGTTGATATGAAACAATTTTATAAATTATTAGATGGATCCTCGGAACCTTAGTCGTTCTCCATATTAATTTACTTTATTGTTTCAGTTATATTCTGTTACGTTTAAAATTCTCAACCTAGTAATCTCAATTTTTTTTTTATATGTTCTTATTTTTTTTAATCTCCTTTCATTTTATTCCCTTTATCACATTAGTCAATCCTTGTGGATTCGATCCTGTAACGTACTACGACACCTGTATACTTGCAGGCAAAACTGCTCTGAATTTTTATTCAAATAATGAGTAAAAGTTTAGACGCAACACACGTGTCCATCCAATCTACGGATTACAAGTTATGAGCTGAAGCATTACACACATATATAAGGACATGTGGTCACTTCATTGACCATTAGATACATAGCATAACAAAGTTACAAATTTATCCTTCTAATTACAAATTGTTGACACATTTGTCATCAATCTCCACCTTGTCATCAATTTGATTTCAAGGTTCCCCATCTCTGGACATTTCCCCCTTTTATTCCCTGGTTAGCCCTCCTCCATATTGATCAAGTCTAAACAGTGCTTGATCTTTGATCTTGGCAATGGTTTGGTCATCATGTCTGCTGGGTTTTCTTCAGTTGGCACTTTCTCCACTTTAACAGTACCACCTGCAACCACATCTCTTACAAAATGAAGTCTAATATCAATATGTTTTGATCTTTCATGAAAAACTTGATTTTTAGTGAGATATATAGTACTTTGATTATCACAGTTTACTGTGATATTACCCTCAAATAAACCTAGTTCATTTGTTATACCTCTCAACCATAAAGCCTCCTTTATAGCCTTTGTCATGGCTATATATTCAGCCTCAGTTGTAGACAAAGCTACAACTGATTGTAAATTAGATTTCCAACTCACAGCACCACCAAAGGCAGTGAATACATAACCAGTCAGTGACTTCCTAGTGTCCAAGTTTCCAGCAAAATCAGAATCTACAAACCCACTAATTTCTTGACCACTTAACACATTGCCACCAAAACTTAGCCCTAAACTTGAGGAGCCTTTTAAGTACTGAAACACCCACTTCAATGCTTGCCAGTGGGGTTTCCCCGGATTTCCCATGAACCTACTAACTAAACTAACAGCATATGTAAGGTCTAGTCTTGTACAGACCATTGCATACATGATACTACCTACCATACTTGCATATGGTATTTTTATCATAAATTCACTTTCATCATCAGTTTTAGGGGACTGATTTACAGAAAGTTTAAAATGCTGTCCAATGGGGGTACTTACAGATTTTGCTAAGTCCATGCTTAATCTTTTAAGTACCCTTTGTAGATATATTTTTTGTGATAAGTAGAGTAATTTCCTTTTTCTATCTCTAATTATCTCCATACCTAAGATTTTCTTAGCAGGTCCAAGGTCTTTCATTTCAAAAACAGATTTTAGAATTTCTTTTACATTCTCAATATGACATTTATCTTTACAAGCAATGAGCATATCATCCACATATAACAGAAGGTAAACAGTGACATCATCAGAAACTTTAAAGTATACACAGCTATCATAATTGCATCTTTTAAAACCATTTTCAACCATATGTGTGTCAAATCTTTTATACCACTGTATTGGAGATTGTTTTAATCCATACAAAGATTTTTTCAACAAACACACATAGTTTGTATTTGATTCATCTACAAAACCTTCAGGGGGTTGCATGTACAGAGTTTCTTCTAATTCACCATGTAAAAAAGCAGTTTTAACATCCAACTGTTCTAAAAACAAATCATGACAAGCTGTGTAGCCTAAAATAATATGATAGAACTGTGTTTTACTACAGGGGAGAAGATTTCATTGAAATATATACCTTCTCTTTGTGTAAAACCATTTGCCATTAACCTAGCCTTGTACCTAGGTTTTTCTATCCCAGTTATACCCTCTTTTTTCTTGAATATCCATTTAGACCCTATGATTTTAACCTTGTCAGATTTTAATACCATTTCCCAAGTCTTATTCTTATGAAGAGATTTCATTTCTTCTTGCATTGCAAGAAGCCAATTACTAAATTTTTTTCCACACATTGCTTCTTTATAAGACCTTGGTTCAGGGTCTTCAATGTCTTGTGCTACAGAGAGAGCATAGGCTGTAAAATCAGCCTGTGCAAATCTCAATGGAGGTCTTATAACCCTTATTGACCTATCCCTTACAAGGTTATATGAGTCAATGCTTTTCCCTTGGTCACTTTCTAAAGTAGACTTAGAATTATCTCCAGATTGTGTGGTTGCTTCTTGAGGCAGTGAGTCCAAAGACTCCACCTCAATCTGGACTTTATCTAGAGCAGTGATAGATTGTGTCTCAACTGTGTCCAGTTGAGATCTGGCCATTTGTGACTCATTAAAAGTCACATCCCTACTTATTATACACTTTTGTTTTCCAGGTTCCTCTATCCAAAGTTTATAACCTTTAACTCCTTCAGGATACCCAACAAAAATACATTTTATTGCCCTAGGTTCCAGCTTGTCAGTTTTACTATGTGCATAAGCAACACAACCAAATACCCACAGATTACTATAGTCTGAGGGTTTACCAGTCCATAATTCTTGGGGAGTTTTACAATTAATGGCAGTGGATGGACTCCTATTTATCAAATACACAGCAGTACTAACTGCCTCTGCCCAAAAAGTTTTTAGTAATTTAGCATTGGACAACATACACCTAACCCTCTTAAGAATTGTTCTATTCATTCTTTCAGCTAGGCCATTCTATTGAGGTGTTTCCCTCACTGTTCTATGCCTTGCAATACCCTCCTTTTGGCAATAGTTATTAAACTCATTTGATAAGTACTCAAGTCCATTATCTGTCCTAAGTTTTTTAACCTTTCTCTCAACTTGATTTTTAACCAAGGTTTTCCATTCCTTAAACTTGTTAAAAGTGTCACTTTTCTGTTTAAGGATATAAACCCAAACCTTCCTAGAATAATCATCAATAATGGATAGGAAATAATTTCCCCCACCATGAGAACTAACCCTTGCTGGCCCCCACAAATCAGAATGGACATAGTCCAAACTTTGTTTAGTAAGTTGTGTACTGGTTTTGAAGCTAACTCTAGTGGACTTGCCTAGTATACAATCTTCACAAAATGGAAGGTCTCCTAGGTCTTTGTCACCAAGTAACCCCTGTTTTTGGAGTTCCTTTAAGCCTTTATGGCTAACATGCCCTAGTCTTTTGTGCCAGAGTACAATATCATTGTCCAAAGGTTTCTGGACAGCAGAAGCATGTCCTATAGCAGTCTGACCTACTAGGGTATAAAGACCATTCTTTATTTTCCCTTTCATTACTATTAAGGACCCTTTAGCAACCTTTAGGACTCCTGACTCAGATTTAAAAGTGCAACCAGATTTATCAAGCATTCCAAGTGAGATTAAATTCCTCTTAAGATCAGGTATGTATCTTACATCTTTTAGTATTCTTTCCATACCATCATGCAATTTTAATCTGATTGTACCAATTCCAAGAACTTTGCAAGATTTATTATTACCAAGCATAACATGTCCACCATCAAAATCAGAGAAAGTTTCAAACCAAGATTTACAAGGACACATATGAAAAGAACATCCTGAATTTAAAATCCATTCATTACTAGATTCAGTCTCTGAGATTCAAAGTACCTCAGCACTCTCATAACCCTCGGAAGCAATAGAAACATTTCCCTCATGTTTAAACTTATCCCCCTCTCTAGTTTTCTTTTCTGGACAATCTTTCTTGAAGTGTCCCTCTTTGTGACAGAGAAAACACTTCAATTGTTTTCCTTTTGATTTTGATCTGTCCTTATTATTCTTTCCTTTATAACCAGGTTTTTCAGATCTTCCCCTAGCCACTAACCCCTCTCCAGTTTGAGTTTTAGTTTCAAAATTATTCTGAAGTTCCCTTGCATGCAATATAGATGGCACCTCATCTAATGACAAACTCTCTCTGCCATACATAATTGTTTCTTTTAGGTTAGCATATGAATTATCAAGGGAACTCAATAACAATATAGCCTGATCCTCATCCTCTATTGTGATGTCTATGTTAGCAAGATCTAGGATGATTTTGTTAAACTCATCTAAATGATCTTCAATAGACACTCCCGGGGTCATTTTAAAGGTATACAGCTTTGTCTTCTTATGAAGAAGATTGGCCAGGGACTTGGTCATGTAGAGAGATTCTAGCTTTGACCAAATCCCTGCAGCTGAAACTTCATTGGCTACCTCCCGTAAGACCTTATCCCCTAAAGAAAGAATCATGGCACTATGTGCCTTTTGTAATGTCTCTGGCTTAACTTTCTCATTTGTAGAGGAACTAGATTGTTCCTCTGAGGACCCCTTAGATAGCTTCTTGTCTCCAAGAAGTGCATCTTGGAGACCATGCTGTACTAACAGAGCCCTCATTTTAATACGCCAGAGACCAAAATTATTTTTTCCTGTAAATTTCTCCACCTCAAACTTAGTAGAACCCATCTCGACCTAGGCTCTAGATACCACTTGTTGTAAATCTAGGTTTCAGCAAGAACACCAAATAAAGCAACAAAATACTAAGATTGAATCAAGAAAAATATAAACAGAAAACTCAATCAAAAGAATAACAAGAAAAAGGAACGAATATACCAAGAACACAGGATTTAACGTGGTTCGATCCTTTTGGATCTACATCCACAGGGGGAACTGGCCAGAGATCATCTTATTGAAGCTTCGAATACAACAGATACAGGTTACAAGATTCAGGTCATCAATATGACCTTAACTCTCTCAATCTCTCTCTGGATTTACAAGTTTTCTTCAAACCTTCCGTAACCTCTCGAAAGCCTCACTCTCAGACTATCGTCTCTTTTTTTTATCTCAACAGTAGCCATCGCTTGGCTTTTATATCTCTAGCCCATTACCTTTTAACCCTAATGCATCTCATTCAAGCACGTGTCCATCCAACCTACGGATTACAAGTTATGAGCTGAAGCATTACACACATATATAAGGACATGTGGTCACTTCATTGACCATTAGATACATGGCATAACAAAGTTACAAATTTATCCTTCTAATTACAAATTGTTGACACATTTGTCATCAGAGAAGTTAGAGAACCTCAAAATATATCAGTATTAGTATTAAAACTATCCCACGTAATAATTATTTCAATTACTCTCTTTTTAAGAATAAACTTCTCTTTTTTCATTATTAATTTCATATACAATGTAAAATTTATAAATATGAAAATCTAATTTTCGAATATTTATAAATTTTCTTAGTATGATCATTGAAAGGTAAAGATGTACTTTTTCCCAATTATGTAGGTTACTTATAGAAATTTATTGACAACAATGATTATAATTACTTTTAGGGCTCTTTTATATACTAATAATATTTTAGAATATTTGTGAATAACAGTGAGATAATTTGAATTAAGATGTTTTATTAACTTTTGAAAAATAAAAGAGAAAAAGTTGAATTTGAAAATATTTGAGAATACCTAAAAACAGTCGTATTCCCAAATGACTCTTAAGAGTCTAACGCACGTATTATAAAACTAGATTTGATAAAATTCCTTATAAATTGACAATTTTTTAATAAAAATTAAGTATTAAGTCGGTTATTAGTTGAAAGGGTAGTATAAAATCTTAATCAATAATTTTACTTGGTAAACGATTGGAAATTATTTTTAAATAAAAATGAAATGTAAAAATTAAAATTAAAATAATTTTATTTAATTTTACTTTAATAAAAAAAAACCTCAATAAAAATCAACCTATTGAGCCGGCCCTGTGTATGATATGTCTACTCGTTCAACCATCCATCATGAACAAAACAACTCTTGTAGAAATTACTCTTTGAATGTACGGGTCTTTATTTCAATAGCAATAATTCAATGTAGAGTGCTGTTAGAGATATAAAGAAATCACATAAAGGGATTTCACAAATTGATGTGGCCAATGTGCTCTTTCTCTCTCTCTTCTCCCCCTTTCCCATCCTCCCATTTCCCTCGCCGGCATTGTCTGCCCCCTAGGGTGGTTCCCGACCACCCCAGCCAACGAACAACGGCCATCGGCCACGTAAACTGTGATCACCCGGCCAACTGACGGTGTCTGTCGACCACAACACAGTGCACAAAACGTGCATGACAAGTCATGATGGCCTCGCCAGTTGTGCCGCTTGGACCGCCAACGATTTATGCTCACCCTGAGTGGTGATCCCCGACCACCAGGGGGTACAGGGAGGGAGAGAAAGAGAGAAAAAGATAGAGGAATGGGAGGGGGGAAAAATAAAAGAAAAAAAGAAGAAGAGGGAGACATGACACACTGGTAGTGTGCCACATTAGTGTGTTTGATTTTTTTATGAGATTCATTTGTGTCTATAGTATTTTTCTTAAGGGGTGGTTTAGATTCAAAACTCACTCCAACTAATATCATAATTATAATTTTTCTAAATTTTTACACAAAATATAATAAAAAATTCAAAATTTTTAAATAATAATAATATTCTAATAATATTTTATTTTACTATTTACAAATCATCTAAACTCATATATGAATCTAAACCACCCAATGTAACAACGTAATTCAATAAGGTCCATTTCTCTCGTTTAAAGCATTTAAATTTGGACGAGGTGGTATCCTTTAATGTCGTCTGGAGAATAAAATTAAGGATTGTTGCTGTTGAGGTGGCAGTTGAGTGGTCGGTGAGGGAAATACTTGGGCTCTGTTTAGTTCGTTGGAGTCCATAATTTCAGTAGCAATACTTGTTTCGGGTTATTGGGACCTCTGATTTTATGGGTTTTGGCATTCCAATTCGATATTTCGGGTTGTTGGAATTTGGGACCTCTGATTACATCATACCTATTGCACAACACATAAATTGCTCTTAATAATCTTTTCTTATTCATTGCGCTCCACACCAGCTTCTCTTTAAGAAATCAGCGCTGCTACATACAAGCGAATTTGCGGACCGATTTATGTACCGATGCTGACGTAGATGCTATTGTCAGATGTTAATTTAAAAAAAAAAAAGAAGAAGAAGAAGAAGAAGAAGAAGGAGGGAAAATAAAAGACGGAGAGGAGAGAAGAGAGTAGAGACTAGTTCACCTTCTCGTCCCTGAGAAACTCTCTATCTGCATACGAGTTCACAAAATCTCCATCTTCATTTGCTATAGATTTTCATCTCTATCTACTGCAAAGTACTAGTAGGATTGCTTGGATTGGTGATTGTCCAGAAATCCCTAAATCTCATTCAAGTTCAGCAATTTCCGTACAAAATAAATAATCGTAGCTTAAATTTTTCTATTGTTTTGGGTCGATCGGCAAGATCAAAGAACAATAGAAAAATCTGAAAGGCTGCTTCCTTGACCACATTCCTGAAAAAGTTTCTCTGTGAGTCTCATGGGGTCCCTTTTCTTCTTCACTCCATTACATTAGGTCCACATCGTTCTGCAACTCTAAAATATCAATATTGGTAGAAGATATGCTTTTCTAACACGGACCCAGCTAATATTCCTGCCAAAATGGCCACTGTGTTGCTATATGTCTGCCTCTAAGAGTTTTCTTGTATTTTTTTTTTTTTGGGTTTTTGGATTCTAACTAGTGGAGGAGGTAACATGTTTTTCCCTTCTCTGCTTTTTTTCAATTGTTATCAAGTTTCTGCATTTTATTCTGTAGATAATAAGCTTGAATTTTTCTGAATGAGATTTGGGAGAAGGGTGCGGAATAGACAAAGGAGAAGGTGAAGAGCGTGGGAATGGATGAAGGAGGAGAAATTTAGTGAAAAATATATGAAGCTGCATACAAGGGGAAGGAGAAGGGATAGAGTTTTCTTTTTACTATCTTGCTAAACGCACCGTTTTACCAAATGAATTCAAAAGTTCGAAATTCCGCTGGAACCATTTTGGCGCTGACATTTTGACTTCCACGTTGGATGGGTACACCTATAGGTGCGCATGATGCTTACGAGCAGAATTTTCCTTAAGAAATTATATGTAGGACTTGAAATTAATTTTTGTTAGGGCCAGGCAAATAACTGCACCTAGCTACGAATCATTTAATTTTTATCGAAAAGTCAATTATGATCAAACCAAACAGCAGCCACTCGAATATACATATATATATTTGTGTATATAATATCTAAAAGATGTGGGAACACGTTACAAATTAAATACAAAATTTTTCTATGAATTACGAGCAGGTTGCACAGAGACGGCCTTGCATCGAAAGTCAGAAACTTGTCGGTACGGAGATGGATTAACTTCTTCAATTATGACGACACCTTTAGGTTGGTCAAGATAAAGAGTACTATAGACGTTTTGAATAATATTTAAATAAAATATTATTAAAATATATATTTTAATATTATTTTTATTTTAAAGTTCAAAAAAATTATAATAATTAAAATAAGATAAAAATATTATGTAAACAAAAATTACTGTGAAGTGATGTGAATCCTTCTTTACACAAGTGAATTTTTTAAATTTACACTTACGATATATATATTTTTTTCTAAGCTTACGCTTACGATATTGATCGATCATTCCGACGATTTCCTTGACGATGCACGTGTGATTTATTGACACATCTCATCCTTATCTTCTTCCTTTTTCGTCTTACCCACTTCACGCGCCCTTAGTGCTCACTTCAACTTACTCTTCATTTGAATATTTGAATCAGCTCACTATCTCAGTTGGATTTTATTTTAGTTCTATCTTAATATTTAAATACAAAATTTTAAAATTATTAAATATCATCTAACTCAAAACATTTTATATATGAGACTCATTATTTTTTTTAATTTAATATTTTTTTATATTTAAAATCTATACATTTTTTTTTTATTTTCATAAATACACTAAAATTCAAATTAATATTTAAATATATCTAAACTCATATTAAATGAATTAACTCATATTAGACGAATCTTATAAAACTCACTTCACGTCTTAACTTATTATTATTCATAAAAAAATTATTTTATTTCAATTTAATTAAACTCAAAAAAAAAAAAAACTCAATTTAACTCAAACTAGATGACTGATTTTCAGGCACGGCATTTGGCAGCAATCAATGTACAAGCAAAATCTGTTCTAAAAAAGGGAGCCAACGGGATTGCGAGGGTCGCCTACAGTTGATCAAATTGTCGAGTGCGTGAACGCGGTGACTCAGCATGGTCAGCTTGTTCTTATCTCTGGTTTTCTTATACGCATTCGCACCTGGATTCTATCCACCAATCACCATGTTCGCACCTAGATTCTATTCAATCCAACCTGCTTCTACAAAACCCATTCTCCCACTCCCACTGCGTCCCCCCATTAATTCCCTGCTTCCCCTCTCTCTCTCTAGCTAGATTCGTCGAGAAGGTTCTCTCTCCTTATCCATTTGTCGAAAATCACGCGTTCAGACCTTTGTTCACTTCCTGAATCTTCTTCATAGATAGTTCAATCTGCAATCTTTTTAGCCTTTTGTTTCTGCAATTAGTTTCATTTTATTCCAAGCTTAAACATTCCTTCTGTCACTTATATTTCTTTAGCTTAAAAGCGGAAGAATGAGATCAAGCAAGGGACAGTACCAAAACAAGTTCGTGCGGTTTCTAATGACACCCATTAGGATTCTGGGCAAAGCAAGAGACATTTACGTGCGACGCATCACAGACTGCGCTACAGGAGTCAGCTACGGCCAAGCCATGGGCTCGGCCGCGTTACCGAAGAGTTTCAGTGTCGGCTCGTCGAGGTCCAACGATGGTGAAGATTTACGAGAGCTTATAAGAGCTGCCTCGGTTCGGACTTTGATCGAGAGGATTGACATGGATTTGATTCTAAAGCAGCACGGGGCGGCGATTTCCACGGGATCCAAGGGGTTGCCCAAGTGCTCTAGCGTCGGCATGGGCAAGATTGATGAAGACAGGCCCTGTGATTTTGAAGGAGTTGGTGTTGGGGCGAAGGCGGATTTCCTGTATCCAAGAAGCAGAAGCTATGCTGTCACAAATACAAGCTCTGTGTTCTGATCCCCCCTTTCGCAGACGGGGATGGATTATAGTAATTAAGAATTGCTCCCATCTTTTGTAATATAGGAGGTGAACGAAATCTAATTAATTGCTATCAAATTGGATTATTCATCACCCCCAACCTCTTCCTGAATAACATTTAAATTACCATACCAAAAAGAAAATAAAGGTCGTATGGCAAGGCAATAATGAATCTGCAAAATGGAATTGATTTTCAACCTCCGGCCTGGGACTGGAGTAAACATGAAATTGACCAAACTTGAAGCATTGATAGTATACTGTTGATGCATTTGGGTTAGGTAATCGAAGTATTGGCTTCACACTTTCACCATCTGTGAATGGGATCTTACTAATTTAAATATTTTAGAATGATTTTAATAAATTATAATTACAATATTAACTATTTATTTAAAATATTAATTTATATGAGATTTGTTTTTTTTTTTAATATATATATAGTTACAATTCTAGCCAACTAGAGGGATTGCCGCCTGGCCACTCAGAAGGATTTGAATATCTGTTTTGTCCCTCAAATACTTATACGGAGATACTTATAACTCCTTAGGCGAATGTTGAGATGGTTTGTTTTTTCATCTCATCTTAACATTTAAATATTATTTAAATACATATTTTTTTATTTCAAATTTTAAACTTTTTAATATAATAATTACAACTTTTTCAAAATTTTAAATAAAATATAAAAAAATAATTCAACTTTTTCAAATCTAAAAAAAAATATTTAAAAATTATATTCTAACAATATTTTAATTTTAATCTTTCTCTCATTTTTCAAAATCTCATAAAATATCATAAATCAAAATATTTTACTATTATTCATAAATAATTTTCCTCCTATTTATAAATTTCACATCTCATTTTAACATGGAAGCAGTATTCTTAAAACCATGGAGCACTCGGCAAGTAATTCCAAATCTAGATTCTCTTTAATTTCGGTGGAGAGAGAGAGAGAGAGAGAGAGAGAGAAAAGGAGGCTGGTACTATTTTCGATCAATTACCACCGTGATGGTAACTTATCCGCTTGGCCAGCAATGAAAAAAACGACATTCACATATTTCTATGCCGAATGATCTTCGTTTTGATCCAAATATGTCGAAGGATCGCCATCGAACCATAGTTTGATGCCAACAATACACCGAATGACAAGAGTCTTGTATTATTTGGCAACATGTAAGTATAAAAAAATATATTTTACAAAAAAATTAAAACGTAATGGGCTCAGGGCCCAATATCCTTTGAGTCTTGAGGCCTAATTATCTGGAACCGCAAGGTTTGGAAGCAGATATCCAATAAAGTAATAGCCCAAGTAAGGACAAGTCCTGATGTGAAATAGTTAACAAACAGAGGGCATGTAGATAAATGACATACAGCCTACAGGAAATGAAAGATACAGGACAAGCGTCACAAGCATCCACTCAGCTCATGG
>QEOT01121772.1:5836-17074 GCA_003123785.1 Pterocarya stenoptera | reverse complement strand
GAAGTCCACCTCACCGGATGTGTGGTGTTAGAGAAAGAAGAGGCCAGTAGAAACTCATGTATTAATGACCCGTCCCAATAAAACATCCCAATGATGGGTTCCGATTAAAAAAAATAATAATAAATAAAATTATTTTATTTTATTTTATTTTATTTTGTGATTAATAAAGTATTTTTAATTGATGTTGTGATTTTTTAAAAAAAATGTTAAAGGAGATTAAAAATATATATAAAATAAAAAATAAAAAAAATGCACTAGTCAGAAGAATCTCTCGGGAGCCAATGCTGTAGTGCTACCCTGAACCTGGAATCCTGTTGACGGGTGGTGTACATTCTGTGCACAATGTCTGAAGTTCTAATGATGCCAGCTGAGTTCGGTGGTGGAAAAAGTCGGGCGAAATTCTTGTCAATGAAGCATGTACGTGAAGTGGGAATATTGACAAGTCTAGACTCTGTTTTCAAGTCTGCTTGGGAATAAATATTGCCTGATTTAGGTTTGACACTTTTCAGGTGAGAATTATATGTCGTTTACGTTGGTTAAGGTTTCTAATTCTCGAGGTGATAACATATGGTTTTGCCGTTTTGTGCCATGAAACTCAACTATTTATTTTTTACCAGGCCGGTTGAGTCCCTCGAAAAAATAATTGAGTAGCACCATACTGCTAGGCCAATTCGCCTTTTCTTTCTTTTAAATTTTTTTTTTAATTTTAAAACATTTAAAAAAAAAAAAAATCAATACACTAATAGTCACTTCTTTAACTATTAAATAAAGAAAAAAAAAATTAAAATACATGAGATATCAAAATAAGAGAATTAACAAATTAATTGGACAAATTAATATTTTTCAAAAATAAATTTTCAGGATCGACATGTTGTTTGACATTTGTAACTATCACAGTAGTGTATGTGCTCCGCAACGAATGACAATCATGCCATGCATCCTCTACAATAGTCTTAGGTTATATTATACTCAGAAATATTGAAAATTTAAAAAAATATTATTATAATATAATTTTTATTTTAAAATTAAAAAAAAAAATTTAAATTGTTTATTATATTTAATTTAAAAATTTAGAAAAATTATAATAATTGACAAAAAAGTTTGTGAAACAAAAGAATGGTTAAACGTGACACGCTTTTCTAACCTTCTAGCGAAACATCGTAGCCAGCTTGTTCAAGAATTCATCAACATCTTTATCTATAAAAACGTCTAATACCCACATATTTTTGCACATGAGAATTTCACTTCAACAAACAAATCTAATGGGTAGAGAGAGCTGGCTAGGGCTGGGCGGTCGCATAAAGAAGGCAGTGAAGAAATTAAAATTTGTACTCAGCTTCCAACTGAGGCGATGGCAGGCTTCCATTGTTGGTTGTGCTTTTACTAGGCGCCGGTTGAGCTTTAATGACCGAGTGGGCTTACATGGCTGCATCGAAGATGATCAAGGCGACAAGTCCGATGGAAATAGTTCGTTTAGAGGGGTTCAGCGAGCGAAAAGCTTTGCTTATTCCGACGACGATGTTGATAGGAGAGCGGATATTTTCATTGCTAATTTTCGTCGTCAGCTTCGTTTTGAAAGACAGATTTCTTTGGAGTTAAGGTACTGTAATGGGCGTAGTTTCAAAGGCGACGAAGATAATCGGTCGTTTTGACCTTGGTTTCTCAATTTTGTTTGAAATTAAGGTATACCGCGCGCGTAACGCTAGATGGGGTTGATAAACAGCTATATATGAAGAAGTGTGAACTATTTCAGGCTTCAGCTGATCATGTTATGATCATGAACAACTGTTTATTTATTTTCTTTTTCAGAGGGATTTTGATTTATTTTTCTTGGGTTATTATAGGTTATTGCTTGTAATTAATTATGTTTTATAATTAATGTTAATGATGAACCAGCAGCAAAACTTGAATTGTACTATCCTATATATTATTATGAATCAAGCATATGTTTTTTGCAGTGCGAATATACTATATATGAAAATCATCGCAGATTAAGATGTTTAGCTGCTCACCTGTTCTTGTTATAGCTTTTTGATTTTTAAATTGAAGATCCTCGTAAGAAACTTGGAGGCCAAGGAATATTAGTGAGCAAGCTAGCTGCTACCAGTACTCGAGAAAGATGGACATGAAGTACCAACTCTACCCACGATTTCTCCATCATATGACAACCAACTTCTTGGAAAGGGAGAATGGAAAAAGTTAAGCATCCCGCTGGCTGGGGCTCCGATGGGAGGCCCACTCTAATTTTTTTTTTTAATATATATATATTTTTGACTTAGTGATTAAAAAAATATTTTTTAATAGTATTGTGAATTTTTTTTAAAATATTTAAAAATATTAAAAAAATCATGTGAAAAAAACAAAATAAAAAAAAAAACCTTCAAATGTACTATTGGGAGCTACCAGCAGAGGGTGTAGACCCACCCAAGAGAAAAGGGGCATGCATTTTCTTCAAATAGAAATAATACTTGCAGTCGTGAGTGTGCAAGCATCATACAATTACTATAAAAAAAATAAATAAACACGGGATCTATATGAAAATAAATTAGTCTTTTAATAGTGGGTCACATTATTTTTCAAAGCGATTGCATGGCGTTTGCCCACTCCACGACTATGTGTAGCATTACTTTTCTTCGAAACTTGCACTACTCATGTGCATCATTCACCTTCCTTGATATGCCCTTGTTTATTTTTGCAGATGAGATGAAATGAAATTAATTGAGATAAAAGTTAAAAGTTGAATAAAATATTGTTAGAATATATTTTAATATTATTTTTGTTTGAAAATTTAAAAAAGTTAAATTATTTATTTTATTTTGTGTGAGAATTTAAAATAGTTGTAATAACTAAATGAGATAAAATGAAAATGATTGTGAAAACAAAAAAACCGCGTGCTAAAGAGATACTCCGCCAAAGAACCTAGTTCTAACATACGTGAGTCGTGACATATTTCTTTGGCTTGATCATATGGAATATACACGGGGAAGACGTGCATGCCAACAGAACTACGCAGTCTATGCTATAATATGATAATAAATTAAATGCAAAATAAGAATATAACGAGAACATTCAAACTCATTCAAGCTGTGAATATCATATATATTAGATATTCTCTAATATCCAAAGTGCCAACGATCGAGTAAAAGTAGCAAAAAGGTTTTGTTAATCAACTCAACACTCTCTCCTTTTTACTTTTTTAGTAAAATAAATTTTGAGAGAAGATTAAAAAAATTAGTAAGAGTGCTCCCCACTTATTCATAATTGTTGAAGAAGTGTTGATTCGATTACTTAATAAGAGTGCAATCGATGGTAAGATGATTGACTACAAAATTTACAGAGAATGCCATTGTATTTCTTATCTTTTTTACGCTGATGATCTTATGATATTTTTAAATGGCTCCAAATTTCTTTAAGGTCTTGTATGGATATGCTCCACACATATGAAAACATTTATGGTCAAAAGGTAAATCACACCAAATCTGTAATGTATTTTTCCAAACAAGTGTCCACAGCACGGAAGGCAATTGGGTTGCAGACTATGAGTTTTCATGAAGGTGCTTTTCCATGTTTATACTTGAGTGCACCTATATGTATATGTAGTATACATGCCAATCATGTAGATCCCTTGATTCAGAAAATGCAAAAGAAACTAGCCTCATGGAAAGGTGCTTTACTCTCGAAGGGTGGTAGACTTGTGCTAATAAAACATGTGTTATCCAGTATTTATATACATCTTTTAACTGTGATTAACATACCTTGAAGTGTCATACACAAGTTAAATCAGATTTTTGTTGATTTCCTGTGGGATAGTAAGGATGGCAAAAGGGGAAAAAAAAAGGGTGGCATGTGACATTGTTTGTAGACCTACGGAAGAAAGTGGTCTCGATATTAGGAAATTGGAAGAGATAGAAAAAGTTCTTCATATGAAATTTGTTTGGCAATTTATATATGGCAATTCGCTTTGGGCTAATATTTTTCGAGCAAAATATAAAGGTCCTATTCACCCTTTCCTTTAGAATCAAGTTGCTTACGAATCTCATTTTCAGAAAGTTTTAAAATCATTGATCAAAGCAGTGATTAGAGGTTCGGGATGGATTATTAATAAACGCAAGATCTCATTTTGGTTTGAAAATAAGTCATCTTTGGGGATTCTTGGCGAACTCTCGGATGTTTCGGATCCCTAATTGACTGTAGATGAGGTCTTTTCTGATATGGAAAGTAACTGAGAGAAAATAAAAGAGATAGTGGGGAGCCTTATCTGTGAAGAACTGAAGTTACAATACATTTATCTCTCCTCATGTCCTGATATCCCTATATGGAGAACGGAGCAGAATGGCAACTTTACGACCTTTTCAACTTGGCACTACAACCATGATCCTAAAGAATAAGTGTCGTGTGCTAAATGGATTTGGCATAAATAAATTTCGACTAAAATTTATATATTTATGTGGAAATGTATGTTTAATGGTATGCCTTTTGACTAGAATATTTTGAAGTTGCATATTTCTATAGCTTCTAAATGTGAATGTTGTCAAGTGGCTGATTGTGAATCTTTAAATCATTCGTTGCTTTTGGTTGAGATTCCATCTTTTGTTTAGAATTTTTTTGAGGCAGCTTTGGGTCTGAATCTTGTACCTACTAATACATGGAGTGGTAATTTTTTTTTTGAAAGTTTGGAAAAATTGTAATGATTAGTTAGAAAAAGTTGCAATGATTAGTTTTGAAAGTATTTGTATTTGAATGATATTTAGAAAAGAAATGAGATGTTACGGTGTTGGGAANTTTTTTTTTTTTTTTTTTTTGTGGTTTTGTTTTTCAGCTTCTTGGTGTAATGGGATTCTGAGTCGAGTGCTTTATGATCCGACTGTAATGGATGCCTGTATTTGCTGTGAAACTTGTTTGTTTGACTTGATTTCAGTTCCTTTGCCTTGATCTCAGGAGTATAAACTGTATACTTATCATACCCTTTTGTTCGTTTGTCTTATTCTCATCAATTTTGACTCCATGCACATATTGATTTGTGTTACCACGTAGTTGTTTGAAAAAAAAAAAACATCCAGTCATGAACTCTGTAGAATTTTAAATGATCTAGATTTTTATGTTCACCTGTACTAGTATAATTCGCTGCATATGAGCAACAAAGAGGGTGACTATCATGTGGATTGATGTCATATTGATTCTAATTAAGCTTGTTGAAAGTATGACTCTCTCTGAATGTTAGATTGTATTTGTGAAAAATAAATCATTCTGAATTTTGGTATTTTTGTCGTTCTTTTGTTTCTAGGATAGAGCTATTAAACTTGTTGAAAGAATGGCTCTCTCTAAGGCTTGTCATGATAGAGGGAAGGTGAGGATCTATGAAAGTTTGGATGAGCTTAGAATTGATTTCTCTAGTTTTATGACTTTGGTACTTTGTTTAATGGCATGATTTCAGAGGCCGTGCAAAATACAACCTAGTCTTTATCTCATATTTGATTGCACTTCCCTAATCTATAAAAAATTTAAATTGCTCAATATTGAATTGAATCAATCATTTAAAGTGAATTTGATGCAGAGATCTCAAGAGGGGTAGAGATTCCTGATTAGGAACCATTTGACAAGGCTTAACCCCAAGAGATTCTTCTTCATATGAACACAGGCAACAAGATCCTTCTAGATTTTAACACTATTGTGAACTGTGGAATTGTAACACTGCTAATCTGAGTGTTTTAATTACCTGCTGTTCTTGTTGTGAAATTTTTTGACAGTATTTTCATTGTGGAATGATGTTGTTAATTGTGGAATGATGCAGTGTTTTACTTATTGGTGCAATTAGATGTTATAATTTATCGTCTCTAATGTAGAAGAGTTGTTTTGTTAAGATTTTTACAGTTTCTCTACCAATCATATGTTAATTATAATTTGATTATTAATTAATATATGATTGGTAGAATTGTAAAATATGACAAAGATAAATTAGAAACAAAATATTATTATTAAATTAATAATATTTTTTTATTATTTTAGCCAATAGATAAATAATTCAATGTGGGAATAGGTTTTGAGTAGAATAGTCAAATGAAAAATCATGTAATATTATACAAATGATGACTTTGCATTACATAATCTAATGAGAATGCTCTTATAGATCAGAATTTGTGTAATTTTTCAAAAGAGCGATTGAGGGCTAGGAGGGGTAATTAATTAATTAAGCGCAATTGAGAGCTAGCTAAGAAATTGATATTGTTGAGTATGCAGTAATTAATTATCAAACATATATGGAGATCGATTGCTAATTATACTCAACATGATCAGTTTCATAGCAACTCGATCGGTGTACGTACTTTGTTAAGTACTCATGAAAAAGAAAAAAGAAAAAAACTCATGATGAAAGTAGTTCAAAGAAAATACACGAGTCATATTATTTTTAGTATTTTTGTGTTTCTAAGCAAATAGTTATAAGTTTACGAACCTCAATTTTCACGAACCCGTTAATTCAGTTATTTTGATATATAATACCCAATCAATATCTAAATCGACTCGACCCCAAACGTATGTATATACTTGAATGAATTTCGGAATCATACACAAAAACTTGCAGAAGAAAAGAAAAGAACATGCGTGTAACACAAAATAAGTAATGAAAAGCATTATAAAAATGAAAAGTTAGATTATGGGAACGGAGAGAGAGAGAGAGAGAGACTCGATGCAGCGTACCATATCAAAGAAGATTCATGGAAGAGTAAATTTATGGGAACTGCGGAAAGAAAATGCCTTGAATCATGCGTTTATCGGTTAAAATCAACGAATGGTTGAGAGAGAGAGAGAGAGAGAGAGAGAGAGGGTTTTGGGGTTTGATAAAAGTAACGAGAATTACGCATAATTCAGAGGTTATTACCGTGGTGGTATTCATGAAGGCCATGCAGTAATGAAAAGTGAAAACGCGAAAAATCTGGAGAATTGTTGACTTTTTTTTTTAATCAATTGACTTTTTCTTAGCTAAAAGAAAAAGTACTAATGCTTTTAATATAAAAATATATATAATTTCTTAAAAAGCAAGATTATTTCCTGGTGGCTTCAGCTTCTACGTCGAGTTGAGGATGGGAGATTGTCCAAGCATTAACTCATGAAAGGATCAGAATCAGATTATCATGTATTCAGTTTAATTAATTAAGCTTAAAGGGTACTACTTGATCAACTTCTCAATAGCCTTTTTTCAACGAATTAAGCCCCTACGAGTCTCTACTTTTTACGAAACAAATTAATTAAAAAACAAAAAAATGCTAGGTAGACCCTGCCGAATATTGGTGCTTTTTTGTTTTTTTCCTTAAATGTTAAGAAATGGATTGAATTAATTTTTTTTATTCTTTTTCTTAAATATTAAGAAATACTTTTTTCTTAAACATTAAAAAAAATATTTTTTAATATTTTTAAAATAATAATAATAATAATAATAAAACAATTCGCGGTAGACCACCGGTTTCCATAGAATGACCCTTCAACCAAATTAATAAATTCAAAATAGTGTACAAATACAAACAAAATAAAGAATAATATTCCATTTGGCAGATTGAGAGTCAAGTTACATCGTTGCATGCCGAGTTTAGGTCCAAATTGGATGTATATATGAGACGGCTTTCTATTAATTTATTGTTTTTTTAATTTATTTTCTTTTATTTTATGGATGAGTGATCAGTTTCGCTGTAAGATCGGTGCTTAAACGGAGAAATATAAATATAAATATGTTAGGAATATATAATCCATACACTTCATAAAATTAATTCAGCTTCGTGCATGCGTCGTAATTCTTATTCAGTTTGGCACAATATTTTGCTGCATGTTTGTTCCATGCATGCACGGGGCTTTGCAGAAACGATGAGTCGTTTGCGGAACAACTTAGCTAGACACCCAAATTCTGGCCGATGATCAAAGCTACGGGTGTGTCTGAAAATAGGAAAATAAAAAGGTTACTACTCTCCTACTATTCATTTATTATTTTTTTTTATTTGATTTTTTTTAAAAAAATTTTATTTTACTTAATGATTAAAGAAGTGACTATTAATAAAATTATATATATATTTTTTAATTTTTTCTTAATAATTAAAGATGTTAAAAAAATACTTAAAGAAAATGATAAAAAAAATAAAAAACTTCTAATGAGCTATAAGTAGTAGATGGGTAGTATAAATGACTTTTTCAAATTAAAACGACTTTTTCATTTTGTTGAGCTCCGTGGCCCCTAGATCACTAATATTAACGCACGAGAAAAATAATAAATATAGATGATCATCAGTGGAATCGTAGTAGTATATGATATACCATTATACACTGCAGTATAAATGATTAATATTTTGGATAAAATTAAAATTTCATCTTAAAATGGTCATTTTTGTCATAAAAAAATTATTTTTTATTTTATGAAAAGGGTTTCTATTTGTTCACACTTCACAGTTCATATTAACGTAACTCTTTAATGGGAGCTTTTATCCAAAAAAAAAAATAAATAAAAAATACTATTTTTTTTTTTAAAGCCGGAAATATGATCAGTGGCATCTATAATTAATTTGGCACCTAATGTTGGAAGACGTTGTATTGGTTTTAAAATGTAAGGCCAGTAATATAGAGGAAACCACGACATTGACCAAACTTAAGACATTCATCCCAACAGGAACAAACAAAATAAAATAAAATAAAATAAAATAAAATAAAATAAGACAAAATAAAAAAGAGAAGGTACGGACAAAAAGAAAAACCAACAACAAATCGCTTTTCACAGACCACAAAATTTGAAACGTACCCTCATCTTAAATGAGTATTGCAACACACGCTCTATAATTAAAAAGCAGACCTATTTTAATTTGGTGAAAATTATAAATATAAGTGGTTCTTTTTTTTTTTATCTATTTGATTTTTTAATCTTAGATCATAATAGAAAAATTGATCATCAAACCCTATATGAAGAATACCCCCTTTTGAATCTATTAAGTACTCATAATATTTTTAATATAAAATTATTAGTTCATATTAATATATTATTAAATTTAACTATAAAAGTTCTAGTTATATAATTATATTGATATATATGATAAATATATAAATAAATATATATTTTTAGATCATATGTATAATATTGAAATCGGAATAGTCGGAATATAAAATCGAATTCGGATTAGATCGGATCCGAGTCGGTCCAGCAACACACTTCGATTCGGCCAACAACTAAAAAATTAAAATAAAATTAACTCCAACTAGCAGAATCGAATTTGAAGTCTGAAATTTTTAATTTTTACTCAAGAATGTTCCTTTCCGTGAAAAAGTGCAAGAGATTGAACTTGATGTTTGACCATTCAAAACAACCATCCCCAATCCGACGGCCGAGATCTCACCAAACTCATTGGACGGCAAAATTAATGCAGTACTCTAGTTGCCTAGTTGGATGCTTTTAGTTTTATTTTTTTGCCAAGTTTTAGTTTTTTTGTATTTGTTTTTGTAGCGAGTGCTGTGTTCTGTTGGGCCTACCTTGCTAAAAAGGACACCTTCATACGATTGGACTTTGCTTTTAGCCTCGGATCTTTCACACGCGTTACTGCTTCCCTCCGCTCTCTCTCACTCTCTCTGTCTCTCTCTCTCTCCAAACATACTTCTCGCTCTTAAAGCCCAGCCGTGAATTCTCTCTCTTTCTTTCTTCCTGAAATTCAAAGGAGAAAGTATAAGAAGAAGAAGAAGAAGAAGAAGAGGTGCAACGAGAATTAATTCCACCTTTTCCACGACTTTGGAATTCTACTAATATTCGTCCAATTATTTTGTTCTCTTTATTTTTTTTTTCTCTATAATGTTTCTGAATATTTATTTGGGCTATTTTTCGATGAACTTGTAATAAAATTTTGCTTTTGTTGGACGTGGGTTCTTTATTTTTAGTTTTTTTTCTAATGATATGACGTTCTTTGAATATGGATTTTATTGGTCTTGCTCCGGTGCGCATATTATTGGATTTTATTGGTTTTGGCTTCTTGGAAAATATTGAAAGAGCTGTCTTTCTATCTTTTGTTCCCTTTTATTTTCCAATGAATTCGAATAAGTTATGATTTTTTATATATATATATTTTTTTAACAAAAAATTTATCGTGTAAAATAACTTTCTCTATGGGTTATTTTTGTGGGCATATTCAGCTTTATGAACCCTGAAATCACGGAGAAAGAGTCGTTATATATATAGAATTCGCAAGGATTGTGTGGAGAATAATTCAAGCAGATGTTGTGTCGTTAAAAAAGTTGAAAGAGAGCCGCTTTTTAGGGGGATGAAATATGGGCATGTGGCCATCTGGGTCCTGTCTTTCCTCCTTTCTTTCTTCCTTTTAATGTTCAGACTTCAGAGAGTTGTCAATGGGTTTGGTTCTCTTTGTGGGCATGCTTGATCACTTAGCTGCAAAAGGTCTTCCTTATGCTTCTGCTTTGTTTCTTCGTTGTTGCTTTCCATGGTTAATTGCATTTACATCGTTTATAAATATTTTTATTTGCTTATGATCGAGTTTAACTTGGTAGGAAGTGGGTTTCCTCTGTTACCTTCTAATATGGCATAACTTGATGATGTTTATTGTTTGTGAGGGCTTTGTTTCACAGTGGACCTCGAGTTTTGTGTCGTCGATCGTCTCTATTTGAAACTTTATTAAATTTACAGCCAAAAATAAGTATTGGATCGTTTTGTTCTTACTGAATTAGCGGATGGAGTGAGGGAAATGTGGGTTGAAGCTATCTTGTATTTTTTTTCCTCCTTGAACTTTCCCGTTGGTCTTTTTGATGCGTCTACTTTTTGTGCTGGTTGGCCTGCTTGGCAGTTTCGGTTAATAATAATAAAAATGTCATAAAACGTATCATGATCGCATTGTTTCCGGTGGAAAATTAACTATCATTTTTTTTTTTTCCTGAATATCGATTCAAAGTACTATGACTACGTTGAACAAATTTGAAGACAAACTAATTTAGAAATAAAATCTATATTAGGATGGCTAAGAGATCGTAGATCTTCTGTTCTAAGCAGCCAAGCAGGTTTGGGAAATCAGCCTTCTAGGCAAAGAGCAGTGGTAGGTTTATAAAACTTTCAAGAAATAATTCAGGAAACTGTTTCACGTGTTTTCAATTCCTGCTGATTGGTTAAATCGATAACATAAGGTTGAGTTATTGTTGAAATATAAGGTTTAATCTTGTCCATCTGTCCAATGATTCTATAATCAATGAATCCCCCCGCCCCCGTGCGCGCCC
>QEOT01121771.1:0-16270 GCA_003123785.1 Pterocarya stenoptera | reverse complement strand
TTTTTTTTTTTTTTGGGGGGGGGGGACTCTATTGAAGTAAATGGGGTAGTCATTTGAAGGCTATTTTCTATGATCCTAGTCATTTGAAGAACTAGTATCTATTTTAATAGATTTGAGGTAGTCATCAGGGGCTAGGATCATATTGTGGTGATAGGCCTTTGAAAGCTATTTTCTCGTTGTTGTTAAGGATTGCTTGTGACAAGGTTACCTTGGTGGCTAATGCTTGACAAAGCTGTAATGGCAAGATAATGGAATTTGACCTTTACCTGATTAACACATGATTGGGAATTGGTGTCTTGTTCGACATTCATCAATCTCTTGTATTCTACCAGGATGTGAGATGGGAGGTGGTGGAGCGGATAAGATATGTTGGATTCCTTCCAAAACAAAGAAGTTTGAGGTCAGATCTTTCTACCATACTTTACGCCCTGCATGTACTACCTTTCCTTTGAAAGGAGTTTGTAGGAACAAAGTCCTATTACAGTTGGCATTCTTTGTTTGGATGACTGCGTTAGGGAGAGTCCTTACTATGCACGATCTGGTTGGGTGAGAATATTAGTATTGGTGTTGCATGTGTGGGAAGAGCGGGGAAACATTTGACCATTTGTTGCTGCATTGCGAGGTAGCTAGATCAGTTTGGGCCTTGGTATTCATGCTTTTTGGCATGACTTGGGTGATACCTTAAAGGGTTGTAGAATGGTTAGCTGTTTGGAGTTCAAAATGTGGGCAGCTGCAGTGTGGAAGCTTCGAGAAAGCTACCTTAAAGGGTTGTAGAATGGTTAGCTGTTTGGAGTTCAAAATGTGGGCAGCTGCAGTTTGGAAGCTTGGAGAAAGCCTCTTTAATGTCTGATGGGCACTTATGGAAGGAACAAAATGTGTGACATCTCAAAGATTGCATGAAGAGTATGGGAGAGCTGATTTCTCTAGTTTTTAGCATGGTGTGTGACTGGGTGTAGCTCAAAGTCTCTCTGGCATCCCTTATTTATTTTCCATCTCTTCTAAAGGGTGGATTATCTTGTATACACTTGATGTATTTGGGTTGTGCCACCATGCACTCATAATAAAATGTTGCGAGGCACTCAGTAGTTAGATCAAGAACTAATTTTGTTTTGATAAGTAATTAGGTGAATTGAAATATTGGACACTTTGAACTGCATGCCAGGACCCTATTGTTTACAGAGTCTAGGAGTCAGGATTAAAAGTTGGGTCTTGTTAGGTAAATCTGGTAAGGATCAAATTTTTTTAGGCAAGAAGTGAAAAAAGACCTGAGATGGATTTAAATACAATTAGTGCAATCAGTTTAGCAAGTTCTAAGAAAATTGGAGACTGCCCCTTCACCATATTCAATGGCTACTTTGTAAAACCAAAACCGAGGCTTGGGTTATGTTCCTTGAATGGGCCAAAAAAAGCCTTGGATGTTGGTCCTTGCATTTTGAGAGCATGAAACCTGGGCAATTGAGCTATTTCGTTTGAATATGTAATACTAATATTTTGAACTACAATTAATAACTTTAGTCAACCGTAATTACCTTTGATGCTAGAATGGGGATTACAGCATGAAAGTTTTAACTTGAGTTGAGGTTAGTCCAAGTTTGGCGTGGCTTCTCTAAGTCTGCTCTCCAAAAGGACTAGTCGAAGGTATAATTGGAGTCTCTTGAAATCATTATAAAGAGTCAGAACTTTCTCTCTCCCAAGCAATATGAGATCTCATTCACCAGTTATACACAATATGAGGTAGACAATCTTCCTCTTACTTTCCGACTTCCTTGGTGTGCCATTCCATCATAGGTGGTATGGTTCAAGTCCTACACTTCTGGTTGAGATTGATTCTAATACCATTTGAAATCCCTAAGTAGACCTGTAACACTTCCTTCCTGTAGCCTACAGATGTCACGTGTTTTTATAAATATAACCAGACAAGATTTCCTAATTTAATATATTAAACATTTATTTCATAAGAAGAATTATTGAATAAAACATGTCTCCAAAAATTAAATCAAAGTCTTAAAATAAAAGTCCATAAAAATAAATTAATATAAGAAGCCTACAACTGAATCAATTGGTCTATTTAGGCCTGGCCCGCCTGCTTGTACTCATTATTCTCACTTGGGTGGTTAAAAATATAAAATAAAACTAAAATGAGTCGAAGATTCGGTAAGGAACCCATCATAACATAAACATACTAAATATAAGGTTTTTCATAAAATACTTTATGTTGAGAATTTAAAATTATGATCATTCATACGCATGTTTATAACATGTATGACTTGTCTTGAATTATCTGACTTATCATGATTTGTTTATATGTAATGTTTTTAACATGCATGACTTGTGCATTGGCCTCACATCCTATGGCTACAAGGGGAACCGCTAATAGTATTCTAGCATACTATGGTGGGCAACGCTTAAGTTTGTGGCTGTGACTTGCAAATTTACTCATAAATCGCATTGATATCATGCATCTAAATAACCATCTTATTAAATGTTCTGAATTTATCTTATACTTGATCTTATGAAAGGGGAATCGCTAAAAGTATTCTAGCATACTATGCTGGGCCTCGCTTAAGTCTATAGTTTGCACATCTACTCATAAATTGCATTGATACCATGTATCTAAATAACTATCTTATTAAATGTTCTGAGCTTATCTTACACTTGATCTTATGAAAGTTTACGTGTTTTATGTAACGTGAGATGCCTAATACATACATAACTATAATATGCAAAAGGAAAATGATCATGAATTCTGATGAATGACATGTTTGCATATATTATGACATGCGTTGGACATAAGCATTGGCTTCTAATGAACTGGCTTTAATGCTAATATATATAACTAGGTAAGAGCACTGGCACTGGACTAGCTAAATGCCAGTGCCTGGTCAAATTTTGACTAAGTAGCTCATAAGTGGTATGTATTGGAGTAGTCAAAACTCCAAGGCTCAACTTTTAAGCTACAGTAAATTCATCACTTTCTCCAAATTTGACAAGCCACTATTCATCTCAAAAATAATATTTTCCTCTAAAAATATTCCCAATGGCTACTATTGGATAATTAGGTTGGAAAAAAATAGTTGAGAAATAATAATTTTAAGTAAAAATTAAATTATTAATTAAGATATGGAGTGTATTTGCAAAATATAAAAAAATTAAGAAAATTATTATTAAAATATCTAATATTATATTATTATTTTGACTTTGCTTAAGTTACAAAGTTTCCGCTCCGGACACCATGATGGGAAGTTTGTTCTGGTGACCTTTCATCGGAATCATCCATCTTTAGTCTTCTTGATTGTTTTTACAGCTTTGGGATAATCATGGGCTTTCTTAAACACTTTTTAATAGAAACAAAGGTGTTTATATTGTCTATGGAGAGTTGAAATTATTGTCATATCATAGAAAGCGGCAGGAAGGTAACGAAGGAGATGGTGCTCAACCATGCTAGTGCTTGTTGGTTGACCAGTTCAGTGGAAGGTGTTTTATCGGAGGGAAGGAAAGACTTTTTCAAGACATGTAGGGATGAAATCAAAGCTCTGTTTGCTCATAGGAGGTCTAACACTTATGGGCATTTCTTGGAAGTAATTGACTATGGTGGTGGTAGGGGGTCGTGGTCTCTTAGCTATCTTGGAAGAAGTGGAAGGAAAGGGCTGGAAGAGTTTTTCAATGGAGTTAAAACAAAGTTTGTCTAATCAAACTTTGGCTAAGAAGGTTCCAGTTCTTGCACCACAAATGGACAGAGAGGTAGAGAAGGGGAAGGAGATTGTGAGGTAGTCTAAGTCATATGCAGAGGTGGCGGTGGGTGGTGCATGGAAGAGGGCGGCATCGTATGGAGTTCCGAGTCATCCTTTGACGTTTGAACAAAAAAACAAAAAAGGGGGCATGGCAGGGGAACTTTCGGTGGGATTTGGTCTGAAGAGAGAAGGGGGAAGACGCAAATTACTTGAAATGGCTATGTCCCAGGCTGTCTAGGAGAAAGCAAGTTGCAGAGGTACTTGCATAAAAAAGGAGCTAACGAGCATGAAGGAGTTGAAAATGTTTAGAAAGGAGATAAAGACTTGGATATTTAAGATATAAAAAGGTTTGGACCTGGGCTTGGGCCAAAGTATGCAGCCCCTAAAAATAGGAAAAAGGAAGTTCGTTGGGTGTAATCCTTTGAGGCTAGACAAAGGGAAGGCCAAACTCGGGCTGGGCCGTGTAAGCTTATTTCACCTCCCAAACTTGAAATGGAGGCTGAATCTCCATGGGCCCGTGTTTGAGAAGGGCTCCACTTCTGGGCCAGTTTCACTGTCTGACGGAAGTCCTGGGCCCTTAGACCCACTTCCGTTACACTGGCTAGAGGAGACCCTTATCTCGGCACCGGTAACCTTCCTCGTCGATCCCTGCGACCCCTATGTCGGCATTCCTTCTTTGGTGACAATAGCTCTTGCGCCAAAATGCACGCGAGCTTCTACGGAGCACTTGGGGCAGGTTTCTCACCTCGGGGGGCCACAGACCAAGTCATCGACAATATCTGGGCTGTTCCCAGTCATCACGATGGCAAAGGCGACGGCTTTGGTGTTTGAGAGGTTCACGGCAGTTCCTTCGTAGAAGCATTCGTTTGTCTCTATAGGACACTTGGGGGAGGCTTCTGAACTCAGGGGGCCATAGACGTAGTCATCGGCACTATCTGACTTGTCACCAGTCATTACTGCGGAGAATGCGACAGGTTAGGTATTTGAGAAGTCCACGGCAGGAGCGGAGTGGGTAGCTTCATCGGATGAGGACTTGGTAGAGTCTGTGGAAGGCTGAAGGCTTGGAGCACTGTGGGAAGACATAGATAACAATGATGGGACCCTTGGATTTGATTGTATGGCCGTCCAGAGTTCTGTCACTTGATAATGGTGTAACACCGAGGTCTGAAGGAGATGTAGGGTTCGTCGAAGTTGCACATACAAGGTTGCCAAAGGTGAATGGACTTGTTGCCAACCTAGAATCTCCAATGAAGAGTAGCAATGGAGTTGTTGAGGAGGCACAAGGTTGGAATAATGGTTTGTCGTTGGTGCCATTGGGTACTATGTTGGGGGAAGATGTTGTCCCCTTGGTATCGCTTCCTCCATTAAACAATATAGCTAGATCATCATTGGATTGAGTTTTGCAAAAAGTTAATGAGATTTAGCATATCGTAGGACTCTCACATGGAGGATGTAAAGACCAATTTAAAGCACTACTATTGCAATTGAGGCTAGCCACTCGTGTGATACCAAATAAAGTTTTAAGAAAAGCAGGGAGTTAAGCATCTTTCTTGTCAATCAACTACGACCCTAAGAGCAGGTTTGGGGAGTGAGATTAAAGAAGAATTTTGTGAATAGTTGTATGATAATTTGTGAATAGCAACAAGATAATTTGAGTCGAGTATTTTTTGGGTTTTGTGAAAAGATATTGTATATTTGAATAAAAAATATTATAAAATTAAGATATTGTAAGAATATAGTTTTATAATATTATTTTTATTTGTAGATTTGAAAAAGTTGGAATGTTTTTTATTTATTTTTTGATAAGTAAAAGTATTTAATAAAAGAATAGGCAAAAGCCATGTTCAGTACAAAGAATGCCCTAACTACGTAGGACCAATAGATATAAGGAAATCATGGAAATCTTGGGCATTAAAATTAACTGCAATGACCCAAGTACAAAGAGTTCTAAAGAAGAAAGCTTTAAGTTCCTCCATTGATCTCTTTTTGTCCTTGAATGTCCGTTCGTTGCGCTCCTGCCACACACACCACATGATGCAAATAGGAAGCATCTTCCATACAGCCTTGATCTGTTGATTACGTCTCAGGTCTGTCCAACTAGCCAGCATTGCCACTACTGTCTTGGGCATAACCCAACCTAAGTCTAGCCTACTAAAAACTTCATTCCATATCCCTCAAGCTACCTTGCAATGTAGTAGAAGATGGTCCATTGATTCACCCTCGTTCCTACACATACAACACCAATCTGCGATGATCACCCTCCATCTCCTCAAAATCCATTGTGAGGATCTTGCCCAAGGAAGCGGTCCACACAAAAAATGTTGTTTTGAGAGGTGCCTTATGTCTCCATATCCTTTTCCAGGGGAACTGAGTTGGAGGCTCTTGTGACAGGGACTTATAAAACGAACGAACCGAGAACATAGCTTTACCAGTAGCTATCCACAACAATAAATCGGCATGTTGGTTTCTCGGTTTGAGTGAATACAAGAGGCTGAAAAGAGCTGCGAAATTATCCATTTTCCAATCATGTGCCGCCTGGCTAAAATTGATATTCCACTGGGTCTGTTCCCCCACTATCACCATGACTTCCGCCACTGAGACATCCTTGGCACTTGCAACCCTAAAAAGGGCCGGAAATAGGTCCTTTAGAGCGCAATTACAACGCCAAGTATCAAACCAGAATTTGATCCTAGCCCCATCTCCTAGACAAAATCTTGTGTGATGGGAGAAAACCCCCCATCCTTTTCTTATATGTTTCCACAAACCCACTCCATGTGCCCCTCTCACTTCATTGGTACACCAATCTCCCCATGAACCCCCATATTTACTCTCAATCACCAACTTCCGTAAAGCTTTTGGGTTTTTATGGTATCTCCACAACCATTTTTCAAGTAACGCCTTATTAAAAATTCTCAAACTTCTAATGCCCAAACCACCATCAGAGAGAGGACAATATACCTTCTCTCACCTAACCAAGTGAAATTTAAACTCCTCACCTATTCCACCCCACAAGAAATCCTGTTGTAGTGTTTTTTATTTTTTATTTAAAAGTTTGAAAAAGTTGTAATGATTAGTTTGAAAATTTTGTATTTGAATTATGTTTGGAAATAAGATGGGATGAGATGAGAATTTTGTGTCTCATCTTAGGCCCCAAACATGCCGTAAAGGGAGGGCATAAAGGGTGTTTCGGGTGGAGTATTAGTCTACAGGAAACAATGGGTTGCGGTTGGGGAGGTGTGTTTTATTCCAACTCAGGCTTGATGTATTTTGGATAGTTTTTTGCGGGCTTTTTGAGTCATTAGGAGCTCTCTAGTATGGGCTAAGGATTTTTTTGTATACATCTAGTGTACTTGGTTACTCTTATTGATATATATATATAATATTTTTACTTAAAAAAAAAAAAAGCTGAAGGCACATTGACTTGTTTACAATTTAAAGGCATGAGTGTAATAACATTTTAAAAGACTTCATGATGCTTTTTGGAAAAAAATGCAACATGGTGGAATAAATGGAACAATAGAAATAGATAAAGGAAGTCTGAACACGCTTTTACCGAAAGGGCTAAAACCAAAAAGAAAAAAAAAAACAATTAATGCTTGAATGAACAAACATTCAAGTATGGATGTTTTAGCCCTTTCGGTAAAAGGTCCGTAATGTAATTGCACAAGAAAGGCTTTTCAAGAAGCTTTTTTTACGGATGGAGCTACACGAGAAGGGTATAAAGGGTATTTTTTTGTAAATAAAATGAAGTTGGTACATGCTTTACAGAATAACCTTCAAACTTGGAAATAATAAAGTGTTTAATTGCCAAAGGTATATGTCCTGATGGCATAACACCCAAACCTCCAAAAATGGAGTATTGGGTTCGACCCCCCTCTCCAAATGAATAAAAATAAAGTATTTAATTTAGAGAACAGAACAAGGGTGTGCAACAGAAAGATTCAAGACTAGTTGAGTCAGAGGAAAGGGGTGCGGTGGAGCGGGATGCCTGGTGGTGGGTTTAGGACTAAGGTGGCGACTATTCGACCTCCTCTGTGCCATGAAGAGGAAGAGGGGGAAAGGTCGGGCATGGCTTACCGGAATAGTGCGAGGAGGAGAGAAACTTTTGGTCGGTTGTTTTTGGGTGACTTCTAGCTATTATCGGCGAGATGGGCTTGGTTGGAAGGTTCTTCATGGTGGTCTAGGTGTAAGGGTTTGTTGTGAGTGTGGGTGGTTGTCAAATGATGGGAGAAATGGTTGGACGAGTTCAAATTGAAGTCAAATGATGACCCATGTGAGCAAAAATCTCAATCATGATCAATTATTTACATTGTAATTTTATGAAACCGTTTGGCCGATTGATTTTATTTCTGATAACACAGTAGTTGTGGGTTGGATTAAGCATGTAAAATTGACTTGGTTAGTGGGTTGTGATGCTAAAAAATGGAAGAGTTCCATATGAAAATGAGCAGTACATTTCAAGGGGACTCGCTTAGATCAATGGATAAAAGAGTTTGAAATTTGAAAACATATGTAACATAGAATTGGGAGTAATTGAGATTGTGCAGGGGACTTTTATCAGTGATGATTCAAAAATGAGAGAATTTCTAATGGCTAATATTAAATTCTAAAATGAGTCTAACTCGTTCAATACTTACTTTTGGGCTTTTAGAAATTTTCTCAAGCCAATTACTAGTTAAATAGGGCTCAATTGGTCCATAAAATATTCAATGGGCTTAAATCCAAATCGCTCATTAAACCTAATCTAGGTCCAATAAAATTATCCATATTGTATCTCTAATAACATTGGATTGGGTCGTTTCTAGACCTAAGCCACATTTAAGGTCCTACTCTAAAATGACTAATCAATGATACGATTGGAGCCATTTGAAATTATTATAAGGATTAAAATTTTCTCCCTTCCAAGTAACATGGGATCCCATTCACCACCTGCAATGCCTTGTTCCCCAATAAGGTCATTTTTAAAATTTTCAAGAAACTTGTGTGCTACTAAACTTTACTTAAAAAACTTTATTTAAAAACTTTTCTTACTAACGAAGCACCAAATACGAAAGATCTCATAAATAAATAAATTTAATCTTAATTAACCACTTAAAATCCAAAAGAGTCTCCAGAAAAACTTATTTAAATTCAATAGGCTCGTGTTTATCAAAATAACTTATTAAACTTTAAATATAAAACTGAGCATGACAAAAACTATCTAGGCCTACATCACCTCCTTGGGCCATGTACTGTCTTGCAGTCCCATCCTTATAAATATTATTACTTGGGGTGGTTAAAAAAAATAAAAATACATAAAAATGAGTTGAATACTCAATAAACAACACATCATATATTAAACATAATAAACATAGGGTTTTCTTGAAAATATGCATACACATACATACATACATAAATAACATGAATGTGAACCAAATTTATACATGAAATGTATTATCTTGTCTTTCATTTGTTATAAGCCGATACCCACTGTTGTCCCATGTGAGTTAGGGTTAGCGAATCTAAATAGATTCCTATTCCGTCCGTAGCTGCGGGTTGTGGAATTCATATATAAGGAAGACACACTAGATGCACTACCAGCATATACAACCTGGCAATGTAATATGCTTATAACATATGGTACCATCTTCATATCATAACATAGGTCGTTATGCATCTTATCATTTATAATTCATCATAATCATACTCGCATACTTGTTATATCATAGATTTCAAGTGAAATCGCATTCTGTCATAAAATGTCGTGATGCATGTTTCCTTGCATGAAATCATGATTTTTCGTAAATCTTTTAATGCATAACTCTGACATAAAATCATAACTTTTCATAAATATTTTGATGCATAATTCTTTACATAAATAATGGATTTTCATAAAATATTTAAATGTATAATTCTTCACATAAAACCATGGATTCTCATAAAATATCTTGATGCATGTCATTGAAGCTAACATGAAACCTATTCATAAAATCATACATTTTTCATCATTTTATCATGACTTGGTTACCTAATAAGGGGCTTCTAATGGAGGGCGTACACGCATAATATTTGTAAAAATATGTCGTTTACCGTTCGTACGTGTAAGGGTATGATCATGCTACTTATCTCTCAACATTAATCAAGTATTTTCGGCTTGAAATCGATCACGTAAACTAGAAGAAGAGAGAAAACGTGAGGGATGTTGGTGGACTAGAGGTACTTTGTGTGATTTTGGGTAAGTAGAAACTACACTAGGGCTTGAAGGGGGAATGAGACACATGTAAAGTGCATGGGGCTGGTCGTATATAAGGAGTCGGTGTAAGAGTTTTAATGTGAAGATAATTTGTAGAATTGTAAGAGAGTTCTATTGGGGCATGAATCCTAGTGGAAGGTGGAGACGTATATGACTTAGAGTTTGAGAAGGCAGTTGGTTAAAGGGTTTTAATGTGAAGATGACCTGTAGAGTTGTATCCTTGTTGGAATAAAATGTCGACGAGTTCGAGTTGAACTCGGTCACAATCATTCAAGAAGAGAGTTTGAATTTTAAAACATGATCTAGTAGTTCATTCAATGTAGGATTAGCAGTGACTGAGACTGCATGGGGGATTCAATCAGTGATGATTTTAAATTGAAATAAATTTCTAATGGCGATCTTTAAATTGGAAAAGGAGTCTAACTCGTTCAATAAATAATAAATGAGATTTAATTTAGTTATTGAGCTTAATTAAAACTCCTATTCAACCTCAACAATTTCTCGCTTATCCAAAACGACCCATTAAATATAATTTAAGCTTAATAAAATTGTCAATATTTCGACCTTAGAATTATTAGGCCAGATTGTTACACCACCTATACTCACTTAGTACGGGTTATCACATAGATTGTGCCAGCTCAGCACTAGTCTGTGTGTCGCATTCAATTGCTTCTTAAAAGGTGCATTATGTAGTTCTAGGTTTGTAGTGCTATGTTGATGATGCGAGGTTTGGATTTTAATTTAGTTCTTTTTCATAGCTGGTTGAATGTGTCAATTATTAATGTCCTTTATGTAACATCATTTTCTCTTTGTTCCTTGCTCTACACGTGCCTACACAAGTGTACTTCTGGCTTTCTATATTTTCATTAACTAAACAGAAGAATATGTACTTCCAGGCTGCTGCTTGGTCATGTTCATGGGATCTCCAGAACTCGAATTATATATATGCTGGACTGCAGGTATGACTAGTGTGTTTTTGTATCTCGCGGACCTTCATATTTTATGCTGATCTTTTACTTCCTTTCTTGTAGAATGGCTCCATTTTGGTGTTTGATGTGCGCCAAACTGTTCGGCCTGTTAATTCCCTGAAGGGGCTGACATGCAATCCTGTGCATACCATTCACTCACTTTTACACAGTTCAACTCTTCTGCCTGGTGTTAGATCTGTCCTATCTGCTTCCTCAATTGGCCTGTGTCACTGGAACTTTGGTGGTGCCAAAGAAGGGTAGGTTATAATCATCTTATTCATGTAGCTTTGAGCTTTCTCATCTTTCTAGCTCAGGTATATAGTCATGCGGATAAACTGACGGTCATTGAATTTATTGAATATTTCACAGTTCACCTTTGTTTAGTTCAAACTGATTACTCATGATGCAATTCAGAACTATTTTTTTCTCCCCATGTTTTCTGAAAGTAGTCTGTTGTCAGGCTTCTAATGACTTTCTGTGTTTCAAAGGTGTAGAGATCCAAGAATGATTGCTTCTTAATTATCATTTTGTTCTTTCTTTCATCTGTGTTTGATTCTTCAATGCACTTGAGAATTTTTTTCTTCCCTGTTTTTCTGTATGTAGTCTGTTATGTCATACTTCTAATGACTTTCAGTGTCTTAAAGGCATTGAGATCCAATAATGGTTTATACTGAAGAATCAAACAATCACTTCTACATGTTTCCCTTCAAACTGGAGAATTTCTTCATTATCTTTTTGGCTTTTTTCGTCTATATTTAGGAGGCACTTTCATCGACCCTTAATCTTTAAATTCCATTGGTAGAAGTGGCTCAATTCTAAATGAATCGATTATAATATCGATTATCAATAGCTATGATTACCTTTTGAATTCCCATGTTTAATGAAATATCTAGAGCCACCCCAACTGCACAGTAAAGGCCACTTAGAGGGCCTCAGAGTATCTAAAAGCTTTTAACCCCTAGGGGTTGGCTCAAGTGGTAAAGCTTTGGGTTTAGGGATATGCTCCCCCTAGGTCTAATGTTCCAATCCTGTTGAGTGCAAATAATCTCTAAGGGCTATCGGACTGTGGGATTTTTCCACTGAATTAACCGAGGTGCACTTGTGGGAAAATCCTTGTCAAGGGCCTGTGCACTCCTGGGATTAGTCAGGACGCTATTTCGGACACTTGGTCATGCCAATAAAAAGAATAATCTAAAACTTTTATGAGACAATATTGGAGAAGTTAGTGATGATTGAAGTTATATTTAGTTTGAAACTTAAATGTTCTCCTGCTTATATCTCCTACCTATAAATTGAGCATATAAATAGTTTAGTTTGAAATTCTTTAGATTTAAGTGTAGATGTGATGAAGTTTATTGTAGTTTGTATTTTGCATATTAGTGCTTATGTTCAAATTTAGATAGATCCTGGAAAAATATGGGTGTTTCTTATCACAAACAAAGAAAAGAAAAGAAAAGAAAAGAAAAGAATATGGGTGTTTATATTGGCATTATATTTCTATTCATATGGTAAATGTTAATGTTTCTTTGAATTCCAAAATATCTTTCAGTGTTTCCATGTTTGTTGGTTCACATGGGTACTTTGTCTTTGTTTGCATGCTGTCATTCAACCTTATGAGTGGCAGTCAGACTTTTTTTTTTTGACAAGTAATAATATTATTGAATCAAATGAAACTAGACAATGCCTATGTACACAGGAAGTATACAAAATGAGATACCTAATTATATTCTAGAAAGCTGGAAATTAGACAAAAACTCATGCATATTACCACCCTTTAGTACAATAGCAGAAAACCATTGTAAAAGAGAAACAAATAAATTCCAGATTTCTACCACTGCACGCTCCTTATTGTTAAAACGCCCATAATTCCTTTCTATCCATAGACACCACATAAAGCACAAAGGTATCTGCCGCCACACTGCTGCCAATAGAGAGCTATTATGATGCCTATTCCAGCATGCTAGTAGATCTACCACACTCTTAGGCATAACCCAACTCAGCCCAACTCTACTAAGAATGCCAGCCCATAACTCCCTAGCCATGTCACAATGTAAGAGAAAATAATCAATCGGTTCCCCATGCGTCTTACACATGAAGCACTACTCCATTACAACCATACCCCGTTTCCTTAGATTATCCACTGTCAAAATCTTCCCATGCACAGCTGTCCATGTAAAAAGGCGACTTTAGATGGCACAAAACCTTTTAGATGCTCTTCCACGGAAAAAGGTTAAAGCTGTTGTACTGTCAAAACCTTGTAAAATGATTTAACTCAAAATGAAACTTGTTCCCTTGCAAGCTCATCAAGTTCCCAATCCTGAGCATTTTTAGTAAAAATAACATTCCAAAGTATGGTTCCCATTTGCATGACATAGCACCTCTGAAACCACAACCTGTTGGTTTCTGGCTAAGTTGAAAACTACCAGAAAAATAGTATTAAGAGGTCTCTCGCCACGCCATTCATCGAACTAAAAACGGGTTCTTGCTCCATCACCCACCTCAAACTTGAGATGTTTTTCAAAGACGTTCCACCCATTTCTAATAAATTTCTATAGGCTAACACCATAAGACCCCCTACCCTCCTTAGAGCACCATCCGCCCCACTCACTTCCATACTTCCGATCAATAACCTCTCTCCACAATGAGTTCCCTTCCATTTGATACCTCCACAACAATTTTTGTAATAATGTCTTATTAAACATACTCAAATTTTGCACCCCGAAGCTGCCATACACAAGCAGACAACTCACAAGATGAAATTTGTTCTCCTCCCTAATGCCACCCCACAAAAATGCTCTAAAAAAGTTTTCAATTCGGTTTGCCACACCCACCGGTAATGGAAATAGAGAAAGATAGTAAGTAGAAAAATTGGAAATGATGCTTTTGATAAGGGTTTATCTCCTCCTTTTTGATAGATATAACCCTTCCAACCCGACAATCTTTTCTCAATCTTCTCTACCACACCATTCCAAATTCTCTTTGCTTTGAAAGGCGCCCTCAAGGGAAGCCCAAGATAGTTTATAAGAATAGAGGCTACTTTGCAACCCAACAAGTCTGCAAGAAAGTTAATATTCCTCACTTCCCCCACCGGTACCAATTCTGACTTTCCCAAGTTCACCTTGAGTCCTGAAACTGCTTCAAAACGCAAGAAAACATCCCTTAAAGCTTGAATCTAACCACTATCTGCGTTACAAAAAATAAGAGTATCGTCAGCGAATAATAAGTCAGAAATGGAACTAATACCATTGCTATTGTTGCACACGGAAAAACCAGCAATAAAGCCCCCCTTACTACAGCCTTCACCATGCGACTCAATGCGTCCATAACAATCACAAAAAAGAAGAAAAAGAAAAAAAAAGGGATAATGGATCTTCTTGTTTCAAACCCCTCAAAGTCTGAAAAAATTCACATGATTTACTATTGACTAAAAAAAAAAACTGAGCAGTCGAAATATAATGTTTAATCCATTCACACCACCTATCCCCAAAGCCATATCTTCTGAGCATATAAAAAAGAAATCCCAACACACGTGGTCGTAAGCCTTTTCTATATCCAGCTTTCAAAGAAACCCTGGAATGCTTTCTCTTATCCGGCTGTCTAAACACTCATTAGAAATTAGAACTGAATCCAGAATTTGCCAGCCCCTAATGAAAGCATTTTGAGGTTTAGAAATGTGTTTATCCATCACCATACTCATACGGTTGGCTAACACCTTTGACATGATTTTATAGATCCCGCCTACTAAACTAATAGGACAAAAGTCTTTCAATTCATAGGCACAAGCTATCTTTGGGATATGAGCAATGAATGTAGTGTTTAGAGACTTCTCAAACTTATGAAAAGTATGGAAGTCATGGAAAACCTACATCTCTTCTTATTTCACTATATCCCAACACTCTTGAAAGAAAGCTATTGAAAAACCATCCGGGCCTGGGGCTTTATCTTTGCACATACCTCTCACCACTAGATGCACCTCCTTTTCATCAAACGGCCTCTCCAACCAGCTTGCTACACTCAAATCCAGCTGGTCAAAATTCAAATCATCAAGTTTGGGACGCCATTCTGCTGTTTCAGCAAGGAGGTCGTCATAGTACTGCACTATATGATTTTGGATCTCTATGGGAGAATGAAACACATTTGAGTCGGAGTGAAGAACCTCAATCGTATTATTGTGCCTATGAGAATTAGCCACCTTGTGAAAACACTTACTGCATTTGTCCCCACCGCGTGGCAGCCTCTTCTGACATAAATCTGGAAAGTGCGTCTCCCAAGAAGAAGAGACTCAAAATCTATCCTATCTTGACCACCCTTTGCTGTTGGACCAAGTATAAACTCCCCCTACCAAAGGGAGGTCCACAAGATTCAAATAAAAAATTAGCTCTGAGAAATCTTCCATTGCCCCTGTCAACGTATATGCCCCGCCCTCTCAATGAGAAACCAAACAATATTAAAATCTCTACATAAACACCAAGGTAAATCCCATAAGAAATACAGTCCCGCCGAATCCTCCCACATAAAGCTTCTATCTCTATCCACATTAGGCCCATACATGCCAGCAAAAGCCCACCTCCACCCATCCTCAATGTTCTTGACAGATGCAACTAGTGAATAACACCCAATTCAATCCTCTACCAACTCCACCACTCCTTTATCCCACATCTACAACACACCTCCTGAAACGCCCAATGAAGCTAGTCCACTCCACAAAAGGGTAACCCTACAAGCTGTGAATAATATTTCTATCAATACAACTCAACTTAGTCTCTGGAAAGCACACAATGTCAATTTTCCAGCTGCGAAGAAGGGATCTAATGCAAAGACGTTTGTTAACGTCGTTGATCCGCCTTACATTCCAGGATAAGATTTTAAGCTTCATTAGATGACAATGCCCCCACCCTTTCAGCCTATCCCTCCCTACACTTCCCTCCTTGTTATCGTAATTAATAGAACTTTTTAAACGTTTCAACTCCTTGTTCCGTTTTATTGCAGATTTTAGGGCCGTGGATCTCCTTGCTTCAATCGCAATTAGAAGAGCCTTAAACTGCTTTTCAAACCCAACATAAGAAATCCCCACACACTCAAACTTCCTCCATTTTTTTAGTACCCAGTCCGACGTTAATCTATAAGCTGTCTATGGAGAGATAGTACATAGTGGGATAGGACTATCCATTTCTTCCTTGTCTCCCTCTACCTTGCTAACCACAATATCTGAAGAACAATCCATCTGCACAACGCCCTTCAAAACCTTTGTTGATAACCCTATACCTCCATCAACCCCCCAACCATTTCCAACAGCCACAACCCTTGGTTAACACACCCCCCTGCTAGATTCTCTTCCA
>QEOT01121770.1:0-17050 GCA_003123785.1 Pterocarya stenoptera | reverse complement strand
AACAACTGGTCTCCACCTTTTGCCTTCATTTCTTTCTTTCTTTCTTTCTGTGTTTTGCTTTTGGATCTCTTTCTGATTTGGTCACATCTTAAACATATTTACTTGACTGACATCTTCTCTCAGATTAAAGAAACTGCAGAAAATGTTGATGATGCAGTGAGAGAGCTTCCGGATGCCAATTTGGTAATGATATCCTACATTGCAACACATTTCTGAAAAGCTTTTGGGTATAAAATTATGAATAGGGTATTTGATCATCTGTAGAAACCGGAAGATTTGTGGAGTAACCATTCTAAGGTGGTTCATCCTAAACCTCATAGGAAGTACAGCCCCTCATGGAGAGCTATCCAAAAGGTATTATTCATATATTATAGTTTTTTTTTTTTTCTAAACATTCTTGTAAATAAAGTTACTAATTATAAGTTGAATCACTATACAATAAATAAAAACTTTTAAAAGGGTGTTGATTTCTAAAATTTTAAACATCTTGATCTTCTTTTTCCTTACTCTTATTCCTTTCTATGTTAGTGACGAAAAACTTCACAAACTTTATTCAGAGTCGAGAGAGAGATCAAAAGCTCTTTATATAATATTAGCAAAATTGCCATGGCCATCAAAACTCATTACAATAAGATTTTTAGGCTAAAATTCAATATGCCAATCAAACCACATACCTTTGGTACAAAGTTCTCAGCTTTGAGTTGCATATTGTGGTAGAAAACATGCATAATAATGAAATTATTAGTTTTGGTACCAAGAATACTTCAGATATTATCATAATACCTTACTATTATTTATTATTTTATTATTACTTTTTATATACTTTTAATTACTATTTACTATTATTCAATATTTTATCATTAATTTTTCACTATTATTCATAGAATACCTTAAAATACCTCCCTACCCAAATGACAAAAGGGAAGAGAAAAAAAAAAAACATTAAACCCTGCTCATCATTGTTTTTTCCTTTCTTTTTGCCTTTTGATCTTCTTTCGGTTCATAATACATCCTACGATTCATCCAAAATATATGTGCCCTCAGTCTCATTAAAATGATAAAGCTTTACTTTATTTATTTATTTATTTTTTGTTCCTTTCTCTTTTTTCTTTTCTGATTATCTATTTTTCTAGTAATATTTGAAGTATAGACATGCACGACATTCAAGACTTTTTACTCCACACTTTCTGCAGTTAGTTGATAAACATGATTAGAATTTCTGCTATAGTTTTCTACACTCGTTGTTATCTCTAAGTATTTAGATTTTTCTTTCCTCGCCATTGAATTTCATTCATCTATTTATTTCTCTAGTTTTCTTATGGAGCCCCTGTTTGCAGATTCTCGAAAATGGAGAACAGATAGGCTTGAAACATTTCAGGCCAATAAAGCCCTTGGGATCCGGAGATACTGGGAGGTTTGAATTTCTTTTCCACTTTCCCATCAGTAATGATAATCATGATATATATATACGTAGAGGAGTCATGGACTATTAATGCCCTGGAAACTTAAATTTGTACGACTATATTTTTACAATTTTTTTTTTTATACATGGGGGAGGGGGGATTCGTAGTTCAACTTCAGAGTGATATCATTACTTGGCATTCAGGTTCAGAATTCTAATCATGAATTAGAAATTGGATTCAGAACTGTTCATTTAATTGTTGTTCATAACGGGTGTTGCTATATGCTATATGCTGAAAGTATAAATCTAAATAGTTCTAAATTAGTATCTGCTACCTGCAAAATGAAATCTGAACTCATAGTTGCTTGGTAATTTATTGTCTATAGCCAATATCCCCTTTCTCTTTTTAAATCTTGGAAAATTTTTATGACTTGTGATTGGCATGGCAGTGTGCATTTGGTGGAATTGTGTGGATCTGGTCTGTGTTTTGCCATGAAGGCTATGGATAAAAATGTTATGCTCAATCGTAACAAGGTATTGAAATTGATCTTATACATCTTATTTACCTATGTTTTTTTCTTTCTTAGCCAGAACTCTGGCGTACTTGCCACTACTGCTTGCAACAAACAGTCTCCAGCTGGTCCTGTTTTACATTTATGTACTCTTCTAGTTAGCCTTTATTTTCCTTTTAGCAATCCGCGTTTGTTCTTGCCCATTGATTGAGTTTAATTATGATTTTTCGGCTCCATGTGCACTACATTCTGTTATATATACTACCGCTTGAACTTGGGCAAATGCAAAAATGATTCCGTAGATAGATCATGGAATGCCCTCCACTCTTTTTTGGCACCATTAAATCTAGTCTGATAGCAGACTTTTAAGTGGAAGATACTACCATCCAGTCATGCCAACCAAACTAATTGTAGAATTTAAGTGCAAGATATTACATCACACCAGGCCAATCAAGGGAATTTTCTTTTAGTTTTTTTACAGCTTCAGTTCAAAGGAAAAAATCAACATGTAAAGCTTGGATATTTTATAGTTTTTCTCCTTGTTTTTCTCTTGACGTTGAGTAAAGTTTTTTAGTAGTTCAGATACCATTCTCTCATGGCACTCTTCGACATCTTTTTCAATATCTCATTTCCTCCATGTTCCACAGGTGCATAGAGCTTGTGCAGAGAGAGAAATCCTTGACATGTTAGATCATCCTTTTCTTCCTGCACTGTATGCTTCATTCCAGGTTAGAAAATTCTCTATAAATCTCAGTAATGAATGAGATGGTTTCAATGGAGGAATTCTATGCACTCCGGGAGTTAAATTGATTCTTTGATTACTTAGTTCTAGTGCTGTGAAGTGTACATCTTTGTGGTTTGAATAGAATGTTTAGATACTAGTAAGGCATAGAAAGCTTAGATATATGAGTGTGATAGAAAAAAAAAAGATATGGAATTTTTAAAATTCCTGATCTGGGGTCGTTTACTTTGCAGACCAAAACACATGTTTGTCTGATAACTGATTACTGCCCTGGTGGAGAACTCTTCCTGCTTTTAGACAGACAGCCCACGAAGGTCCTGAAGGAAGATGCAGTGAGGTAAATTATTTAATAGATAAAAGCAAACCGTTCCCAGCTCAAACAAAAGCTGAAAAAAAAAAAAAAACCAGATAATCATAGTGCACAAGGATTTGAGAGTTAGTGAAGATACCATGATCTCAGCATCAGGATTTAAAGATACTGCTCTTGTAGCTGCACAAAAATTCTCCAAGCTTATCCTGTACTTTTTTAGGCCACTCTAATTTGACCAGAATAAAAAGTTGCTTTTTTGCATGTTTTTTCCTCATTGGAGGGCCCAAAGTTGCAAACAGACAAGGACCTTGCTGCATGAAGAGTACAGATAGTTCTGTGCATGCATAGAAAATAAATGGGAAAAGTACACTTTTCACCTTTAAACTGTTTTACAGTTCACAGTTTGCAGCTCAACTGCCAACATTGACACGTTACACCCACAAACTACTAAAAGGTTGCAATGTGTACTTGTTGTTAAGATCTAATGATCAATATTGTGCTACATCACCTATTTTCACCTATTTTTCATCTATCTTAATGGCCAACATTGAACATGAGTGCTATTTGCAATTTTTGGGTAGTTTGAGGATGCAATGCATCATTGCTAATAATTTAAGAGTGTAATGTTAAAAACACCTATTAATAGGGTGGAAACATGTATTTTCCCCCAAGTAAATGTAATGCTTGCATGTATTCATCTTGCATGCAAAGTTCAAACAGCGCATGATTGCATGTTGTATTCTTGTTGGTAAGAATTACTTGGTTATGTTCCGAGCTGGCCAAGATGTTCAAATGTGAAAACAATGCCTAAAAAACTATTAAAAAAGCATTTGAATTTGGTACTCGGATGCAACAAATTGTTCTGATAAATGACCTTGCTCTAAATACACGGAAATAATTCTTTATCGCACTCGTGATAACTTTTTCTTTACAATATTGGATTATTTACAAACATTTCAAATAATTTTGCAAAAAAGTTATCTGAATCCTTAAAGTGGACAATATATTTCTGACCAAGTTGTTGGTCGATCTAACAGTGTTGTATTATTTGTGTGACTTGTAATGTTGCTAGGTTTTATTCGAACTGACTTCAGACAATTGATGGTTGTAGATTTTATGCTGCAGAGGTAGTTATTGCGTTGGAGTACCTTCACTGTCAGGGTAAACTATATGCATTATTTCTTTCTATTGAGTAATACATCATATAATAAGGGATGATTTTGATAAATGGTATTTCAAAACTTATCCTTAGTTATTGAGTATTCATTGAAGGAACTATTTTGTCCAATAATTCCAATATCTGATGCTATCACAGGAATTTTGCTTTTGTCAAGATGGCCCTAATTTTCTATCATGCCCCCAGAAATGTGTTCCTCTTACCTGCATAATGATACTTAAGATACCTAAAGTAGTCTAAAAAACTGCAATTTCCAGTACCTAAAGCATGCCATCATATTTTGATGCAGTTTACCATCAAAGTATAATTTCATCTTCATACTTTTACTGAATCTCCGGTGAATTTCCTTACAGGGATAATTTACAGGGATTTAAAGCCTGAAAATGTTTTACTCCAGAGCAATGGTCACGTATCCTTGACAGATTTTGATTTGTCATGTTTGACATCTTGTAAACCACAGGTATTCTAGTTATCGAATCTTCTTTAGCATAAATCTTTTCTGGGAAAAAATATTTGCATAAATCCAAGATATTTTGAGAATTAGAATAAATTTGATGGGTTGCCTGTGCTCTTTGCAGCTTTTGATTCCAAGTACAAATGAAAAGAAAAAACAACAGAAAGGTCAACAGAATCCAATTTTCATGGCAGAGCCTATGCGAGCATCAAACTCTTTTGTTGGCACCGAGGAATACATAGCTCCGGTTTGTCAACACATCAATACAGATTCTGTATCATAGCATATGCATGTTACATGAGTCTATTTAGAGGAAGTGCACCAATAGATTCCAGACAAAATGAAATACATATGTTACATAAAGTGTTGCATTTTTAAGGATTTTAAGGGTAAATGACATTTGAAGTGGAGAGATTCTGCATGGAGAGAAGAGATATGAAATACCCTCACCATGGAGAATACACAGCTTTTTCTTTTTCAAGTCCAGTCATACTCTGTCACCATGTGTAATTTCTAATATGAAATTGCTTCTTTACCTGTTGAGAGAAGATTGTGTGCATCTAATTTTTCTTTCTTCCTCAACTCATGTGTCCTTTTCCTTTTTTAATTATTTGCAGGAAATCATTACTGGGGCAGGCCATACTAGTGCGGTGGACTGGTGGGCTCTTGGTAAATTTAAATACTACTGATGAAACGATGCACCATAAGTGCATATAGTAACTTCAAGAACTTATTCCCGTTATAAATTCAGTTAAAAATATGAAAAATATCAAACAACATTCTAACACTAACATAAGCATAGCTTATTGTTTCTTAATTCAAATCCGGATATCTTTGTGATAGGCAACTTTCAACCCTCGATGTCAGAGTGATAAAAAAACTTACATGCATTATCTAAAAGGCTGAGAGTTCAAATTATTTGCCATCTGATCTTGATCATCCACTTTGACAAGTAAACTCCACCATTCAACGATTTTCATAAAATATAAAGCCTAAATTGTGCCTAAGAATGATAAGAAATATGTTCATCTTCATATTTGAAGCATTTAAACCATTAAAAATCATGTTTGATTATGCATCAATTTTACACCGCTGTCATTATGTTGCATTCATTATTATTTGACTACATCGTTTATGTATAACTGACACTCTTTGCTCATTGACTACATCGTTTTCACTTTTCTCAGGTATTCTTCTGTACGAGATGTTCTATGGATATACACCATTTAGGGGAAAGACTAGGCAAAAGACTTTTGCCAATATTCTTCAAAAAGATCTTAAATTTCCAGGAAGTATACCGGTAAGATATATCTTGCTACTAAACTAGTTTCTCACGTTTAATGCTTAATAATTTTCAACTGCCATGATTTTTGTTTTTTTTATAAAAAAGTGCATAATTCTAAGAGAACATTCTGGAATTAATTTAACTATTCCATTGTGGACAGTGTTCCTTTTCCTTGAATAAGAAAGAGTGCAGTTTGCATGAAATTCCCATAGTCAGTGCTTGGAAAAGGAATAGTGAAAGCTCAGACAATTAAAGCATGAAGACCCCCAAATTTCATTATAAACGATTTTGGAACCTGTATAGAAACCAAAACTAGCAAAGTTCAGAAACATGTATGTATTTTTTGGGGGGCATTTGCAGAAGTTTTTACAAATCTTAGAGAGCATATGATGCAGTAGAAGTAGACTCATAGTGTTAGGCATTCTCAAATGGACTTATTTTTACAAACCTTCATTCCTGCCTGCATACCTTATGCATGAACATGGAAACCACCTTAAGTCGCATATAATTCCAATTGGTAGAATCTGAAAACAAGGCTTGGTGCTGAAAGAAAGTGAGTGTCTTGCAGGTAAGTCTCCAAGCGAAGCAGTTAATGTATAGGCTGATGCACAGGGATCCTAAAAACAGATTGGGTTCTCGGGAAGGTGCAAATGAGATTAAGTGTCACCCTTTCTTCCGGGGTGTCAATTGGGCTCTAGTTCGCTGCATGGTAAGATACTAAACCTTGAAAGGCATGAAGTGGAATTCAATTGCTGACATAGATATATGTTTCCAGAAAGCTCCTGAGCTTGATGCTCCTCTCTTTGACACAACTGAGGCTGAGAAGGAAGCAAAAGTTGTGGATCCTGAATTAGAGGATCTCCAGACAAATGTTTTCTAGTAGGTCTGGTCCATGGTATGAATTATGATCATCATGTTATGATAAATGTGTCTCCATTTTTGGTTGGTCTTATTAATTACAAACTTCTCTGTTGCAGATTTTGAGCATGTGAATCATATCCCCTTCAGAAAGGAAACGCAATGGAGGCTCTGAGAGCTCCTTGATCCGTCAAGGAATTGGTTTTTTTATGTTTTGACTTGACTTGTGTTTCTTGGCCCCAAGCCTTTTGATCGACAGCTAAGTCTGGTAGCTGCTGGTATGCGGAAATTAAGGTTCAGTTGTGTCCCATGTAATGTTTGTACGATGTTTCCCATGTAATTTTAATCCCAGTTGGTTCGAACTTAAAAGTTGTGTAAATTGATCTCTCTCTCTCTCTCTCTCTCTCTCTCTCACACACACACACACACACACTTTCCTTTGCCTATATATGTACATATATGATATATATATAAAATATTCCTTGTGTTTTGCTTGTTCTTCATCCATTATACACCATGTCTCAATGTCTATCAAATGCATTAGAGAAATGATGTTCTTCATCATAGATTTGTAATCTTCAGTTATATATATCTATGTGTCATATTTTAAGTGATTGTCCATTTAAATAATAGACATATTAGGTTACTTATAATATGTCATATAGAAAACGACAAAATTTAAAAAGACTATCGAACATGCGATCTAAGATAATTTATAATTAAGTTGGTCTCTCACCAATGTAACCTTAGACATATCTGCACAACATTATGAATATCAAATGACTCCACAACTGGTAGTGGTGGTGGTTGTTTGATTCCTGAAGGTTTGTCGGTACTTTGATTGGGCACCAAATTATTGAATCCAAGCTAGCTCTTCTTCACGTGTCAGACATCTCTGCAATGCAGTCTTGTTTTCTGTGACATCGACATCTACATGCAGCATGTCCTGTGTTCCTTTCCTACCATTCATCCTCCTTTTTTTTTTTTTTTTTTTTTTTTTAAATTTGGCCTGGTAATTTAGCTCAACCACAACCAATAACCACCCCCATAAAGTATGGAAGTACCATTTGTAATTTTCTTTTTGTGCTATCGTCCATTTAATGGAATCACTCATGTTTGTTTTAAGAGATTGATTGTACGGTTCATTTTAAGGTTTCTTGTTTGATAGTTTTTTAACACCTTTTACCTTTATTTTTTTTTCTTATTTTTATTTTGTCATAAATGAAAGGCTTTTAATAATAATAATAATAAGATGCCATTTTCTCCTAAAAAAAATTGAACTCAATAATTCCTGATGTTATCCACCAATCTATCGTGATTCGTGACAATTATTATTTCAATGTTCAACGTTACCTTCTTTTAAGAGTGTAGTCATGAGTCATCACATATTTTTTAGTTATTTGTAAAATCAATATCTAAATTTTCACGTATTTGTAAATCAAGGTTCACTTCCAATTTTGAAAAAATTGATATTTAAATTTAAAAAATCTCGTAACTAAGTATTTCGATCAATATCTTATTTTATACAAAAAAAATCTTCACAATTTTTTACTATTTATCTACACTCTACACTCCACACTCTACTTTTTTTTTAAAATTTTTTTTTTGTTTTTTTATCAAATATTTTTTATATGAATAGTGAATAAAAAATTTAAAATATTTTAAAAAAATAAATTCAAAAATAAATTTAAAAAAATATTTAAAAATATAGAGTATGAAGTGTGAGTAAATAATAGGAGGTTGTGTAGCAAAATCCTATTTTATATCGGTCAATTAAAGACTAACATGTGACATAATGCCATAGAGTAATCTTTCTTTTACCTAGTGATAAATTGTAGAGAGTTGAATAGTGGGTAATTTACTTTTTGAGTAATTCTATATACAACCGTGAAGTACGTAAACGATTTGAAAAAGAGTTGAATCGATTATTAAAAAATTAACTTTTTTCATGTAGATTTCATATTTTATTCATATTTTTTAAAGTGATTACACGGTAATTTTACAATTCATAATTTCAAATATATATATTTTTAACTCGGATATCAATCTTGTTAAATTTGAAAATTTAGATCTTGATTTGACCATTAATACAATATTTTCTTTCAAAGATTAATTAATGTTTGACAATCCAAAAGATTTTCCTTGTGATCTACTCAAATTTTCTTTCAAATGTCATTTTGATACTAGAGATTTCCTTTTGCAATCATAGTCGAATATTTTTTGGTACAGATGCAAGGCAGACCTTAATAATGGAGGAACCGATTACTGTTAGACAAGACCTCTCTTGTCACTGGCGTTGTTAACTTTGGACCTCCCCCGTCCCTTCCATGTCTAAAATCATCTTTGAAAATTAACGGAGCCAATCATTAACATAAGACATCCTTTGTAAACTAGTGTGTTAACCTCGTCAAGTTGGAAGTAAATGTCCCCCGACGCTCCAATAACAAAATAAAAAATAAAAAAATAATTATAATAATACTTTTTATAGAATAAGAATAGGTATAAATTTTAGATAGATAAATTTTGTGTATGTTTTTTTGTAATAAAGTGAGTCCTGCTAATAAAAAATAGTTTTTTTTTATAGTATAATCCACTTTTTTTTTACAAAAGAGTTCGAGTAGAATTTAACTATTTAGAAATTGTATAAATTATTACTCATTTTCTTTAAAAAATCCATTCCATCTTTTTGTAAAAATAATTATATGTATAATAATATTAATTTACTTACACTAATTTAGTCCGTAGTCGTAAATCCGTGCGATGCAAAAATAGTTAAGTTTTTAAACATTTATTTAATTAAGTTAGTATATTTTGATATGTCGTACAATAAATAAAAGTTTTAAAAGAGTGACAACGGCTATTTACACAGTGCGGTAAAAGAAAGAGTATAAAGCTTAGTTTAATTAAATTATATTTAATACATCATATTGAATAAATTCACGAATAATAAATTATTAGGGTTGATTAAATATTTTAATTAGATTCAATAACTAGGTTAAATCTTATTTATTATTTATTAGACGAGTTAGATTCCTTTTGAAAATTTAAAAATCTACCATTACAAAATTTATTTCAATTTAAAATCATAATTGTTAAAAGTACCCTACACAGTTTTAATCATTGCCAATCCTACATTAAATGAACTACTAGTCATATTTTTAAATTCAAAGTCTCTTATTAAATGATCATGACCGAGTCCAACTTGAATTCGAATTTGTCGACATCCTATTCGAATAAGGATACAACTCTACAAGTCATCTTCATGTTAAAACTCTTTAACTAAGTCTAACTCAAAGTGATCGTTACCTTCTACTAAATCTCTCTATAAATATCTCCATTTCGTGTGTTATTTGAAAAAAAATCATAAATCTCACATTCCAACACCGTAATTGATTTTGTATCGGAAATTTTAGGAAGCAACATTACAAGGTAAGTATATTGATCATAAATTAGGATTAACATACGTTAACTAGTTATATATATTATTAAAGTCAGTTTTTTCGAAACAGTGTTTTATGTACCACTCACGTCATGATATTTGTAAGTATGTTATTCATCATGTTTTATTCCGCATACTATAATTTTGTATGTATTATACATCTCACGTTGCATAAGACACGTAAGTTTTCATAAGATCAAGTGTAAGATAAGTTCATAACAGTTAAACAGATGATTATTCAGATATATGATACAAATGTGATTTATAGATGGATGTGTAACCCACGAAGCTAAGTGTAGTCCATCATAATATACTAAAATACTATTAACATCTCTCTTACGGTTGCATGACATGGAGCCGGTGCATAACCTTATCCGTATGGTTAAGTTGTAGTAAGGAGACTCTATTCGGATGAGTACTTGAAACATGGATATTTCAATCCGTCGGCAGAAGATTAATTTAGACCAAATAATCACGTGAATTCTTATCTGAAATGATGATAATATTAATGGGAAGTGAGGTGGATTGCATGCAGTTATCCCATCCGCCCCACCGTTTGGAGACAACGTGGAGTTCACCGGCAGATGGCCCCCTGTTGCTGGTCCAGCAACAGCCAGCAACCAACATTTACTCGTAGCTCAACTAAAAAAAAAAAGATCATGACCCCAAAATAAAATACAAAAAAAACATCATGAACACAAAATAAAACATAATTACTTGAACCAATCCTATTTATCTCTCCATTTTAATAAAAAAAGTTGATTTAGTTGCACAACTAGATGGATTGGCATCTTTTAAATTTTAAAATATTTTATAATAAAATGACATGGAGATAATCATTTCTCTAATGCATTAAAAGTTGTAATGTTTAAAAATATTGTAACATCTATTTCATATGCATATCTCTCTTCTATTTTTCATATTTTTAATATATGTAAACATAAAAGGAAATTTTATTTACAAGTCTTTAAATTTTCTTAAAAATCAAATTCAACTATTTCAAAAATATATCCTCTGTATCAATTTATAAAGACAATTTATTTTTAAAATATTATTATTTATCAAAAATTTCATAGCCTATATAATCAGTCTTAGCTAATTAGTTCTTCCTATTACTTAAATAATAAAATTTAATAAAATATATAAAATTTGATTAAATTTTATTATTTAAATAACATAACTGATGTGCACTATTAATTAAGTTCGGAATATATACGATAAAAAAATATTACTTTACTCTCTCATTTGTATCATTTTATTTGATCATTTGTGAAAAATTTTTTTTTTTACTTAATAATTAAGAAAGTGATTTTAAATGTATTGTGATTTTTTTAAAAATTTTTAAATGTGTTTAAAAAAATATGAAAAGAAAAAAAAAAATTTTATGCTGTACGGTAAATCCAACGATAAAGTTGGAGAGATATACTAACCGTATCCATACGACAAATAATATTTTACAATACATATTATAAAATAAATATATTTTTATAAAATTATATTAAATTTTAAAAAATATTTTAAAACATTGCTGGGGGTAAAAGGATTGGAAAGTATCATTTTTCATAAACAGTTAGTGGTGTCTAATAAAAAGGAGCGCTTCCCGTACGCTCACGCTGTAATAATAATGAAAGGAAGCGGCAAGCAAGCAAGCAAGAAAATGCAAATGCACGTGGAACCAAATGATCCCTTCCCTCTCCCACCTTCCCAGGTCTGATTTAATCATTCATACCACCGCACAGATCCAACTCCTCCTCGCCACTTTCTTCTTGGATTCCCCTTTCTTTTTCTTTCTCTTTCTCTTTCTTCTCTCTCTCTCCGCACATGAAAACTTCTGTTTTGGCTTTCTTGATCTCTTACTGCGCTTGATATCGAGTTCTTGATTTCTTAAATTTCTGTGAGTGGCTGTCTGTGGGTGTGGGTTTGTCGCATTGAGAGCTTCAATGGCGGCGGAAAACGCATTGAAATCCAGGGAGGTCTCGACGATGATAAAGCAGGGCTTCATCTCTGTCCCAACGCTTTCCTTTTCACCCTCAAGAACGGCTGCAACGACGGCTACGGCAAACCTTTCTAGGGTTTACTCTCCCACTTCCTCCCCCAACTCCAAAACCCTCTCTTCCCCTCCACCATCCCCATTCTCCTCGTCCACTTCCGCTCAGACCCTGACTCGGCCGCCTCACTCCCAGACCCTCTACGACATGATGTCCGAGGAGCAGCACCGGGAGTCCAAGCTCTCCGAGGAGAAGCGCCGCAAGCTCCAAGACCGCGTTTCTAAACTCCTCGACGAGGCCCCGTTTCGAGACGCCGCCGGCGACGTGAGGCTCTCCGTTGTTGGTAGGGACGGGTTTCGCGTCTCTATGGACGTTCACAAGAGCGTGCTCGCCGAGAAGAGCCGGTTCTTTGCTGAGAAGCTGAGGCGGGACCGTGGGGTGGCCCACTCGGTGGAGATCAGCGATTGTGATGACGTGGAGGTCTACGTCGAGGCTGTGGTGTTGATGTACTGTGATGACTTGAAGAGGAGGTTGATGGGAGAGGAGGTGTCCAAGGTTTTGGGCTTGCTCAAGGTACAATGCTTTTTTACTAAAATTGTTATTCTTGTTCCCTGTTTTATAGTTACTGTTACTATCAATCTTTTTCTACGTGGGTGGCGTTTTGGTATGACTATTGGTTATAAATACTTTATTCTGGGTGCTAAGTTACTGTACAAGTTTGAGGAAATGAGATATTGACCTTATAATTTACTTGCCTTTGAGTTTGATTAGATTTGGCGTTGGAAGATGTTAACTGGCTGTACGTAGCTCTTGTTATTTGATATTCTTTTTCCCAAATTGATGAGAGTTAGAGACCCATTCAGGTACTTGAAGAATGTAGTGGAGAGGGTAACTCTGAAAGTTTGGCTACCGGATCTTGAGTTTTAGTGATCCATCAGGGACTGAAATCTTGAATGCAATGAATCAGAAAGAAAGTTTCATGGCTTAGGCTATGTTTGGTTAGTGAGGTGATGATCATCACCTAAGACTATATTACTATTCACAAGCTGTTCACTATTTTTTTACTACTATGCATTACTTTTTCACTACTATTCACAGATCATTTGATATCACCTCAACATCCAAACGAAGCCTTAGGTTCATTGAGCTTTTCTTGTTGAAAACTAGGACACCTAGAAGATAAGATTCAAATTTAGGTTACTGTTGAATTGCCTGGATTTTCTTGGAAAGAAGAAGAATGTCAACTATGGGTACTATGATACTATCTATATTCTCTCATTCTCACTGGTCCACATACCAAAGAGTGATAAGCTCCAAACCTTTTATTGACCATTACCAAAACAAGATTATAAGAACCCAATATTTTGTTTCAGAACAATTAAATTGCTTGTAGTGCTATTGCCTGCATATGGGACTGTAACATTTCTCTCTTTTTTCCCCCCATCTGAGTTTGCCTTAATGAAATATTTGTAGGTATCTGCAGCTATCATGTTTGATGCTGGGATTGTATCATGCTTGGAGTATTTGGAGACTGTACCATGGTCTGAGGATGAAGAGGAAAAAATCATATCTCATCTCAATGAACTTCAGCTTCATGACTCTGGTGCTGAAGTTCTGCTGAGAGTATCATCCGAACCATCTACTTCTACAAGATCTGATGACGTCTTCTTGAGATTGCTGACTGGTGTTCTACAAGCAAAAGATGTAAAAGCTCGTCGAGAAATGAAATCTCTGATTTCTCGTTTACTTAGAGAAGATGCCACAAATTTTAATGACAGGCTTGATGTCTCTAAGGATGTACTTTATCATCTTTGCCATAGATGTCTCAGTTCTCTTATCCTATGCTTATCTGAAGCTACTTGTGTGGATGAGAAGCGAGATCGAGGGGCTTTAATGGGTGAAATAGCTCGAGAGGCTGACAATATGCAGTGGATTGTGGATATTCTAATTGAAAAAAAAGTGGGAGACGAATTTGTGAAATTATGGGCAGATCAGAAGGAGCTTGCAGTTCTCCATTCAAAAATCCCAACCATTTATAGGCATGAAATTAGCAGGATCACTGCACAGCTTTGTATTGCTATTGGGAGAGGAAATATCTTGGTGCCAAAAGAAACCCGTTTTTCTTTGCTGTCCACATGGCTGGAACCGCTTTATGAAGACTTTGGATGGATGAGAAGGGCTTCTAGATCAGTTGATAAGAAGCTGGTTGAGGATGGATTGAGTCAAACAATTCTTACTCTGCCATTGCCGCAGCAACAGGCTATCTTGCTTAATTGGTTTGATAGGTTTCTTAGCAAAGGAGATGACTGCCCCAATATTCAGAGGGCATTTGAGGTTTGGTGGAGAAGAGCCTTCATCAGACAATATGTGGCTGATCAGGATTCTACCCAGTTGCAAATAACTGTTTGTGACTATCAAAATTGAAAGGTATGTCGCCCAGGTCAAAAAAGTCTAGGCCATGTATGTACATAAGCAATGACAATTTTTTTTTTCTTTTTCGCTTTCTGTCAAATTTTGTTTTCCTGGTTTAATCCATTTTCTGGATGTGTCTGTAAAAGAAAAAGAAAAAGAAAAAGAAGAGTGGTTAAGCTCCACCAACTGCGAGGGAATTCAGTAGAGAAACTGCACAACTTTTCTCTGGCTATTGGTAGAAATTTACTGTCTTGCTCTTGAGAGAGAACATATATTGTTGCTTAAAGATGAGGAAGGACTGTATATCTATTCAAAGAATTTGGTTCGTACCGTGACAAGAAACTGCCCTATATAAATTTGTTTGATCGATTTTTCTAGCGAGAGAGTACCAATTCAGTGAACAGGGTGCATTTGTGGTATGGGGTAAAAGAGCTTTGATAAGACTAGGTGGCTAGAGTTGGGTAATTCCAGCTACAAACTGGAGAATATCCTAACCAACTCTAGAAGGTCCAAGAACACCTCTACATTACAGTGATTATGTGTGTGTGTGTGTGATATTAATCTCAATTTTCTTTAGGAGTTGACTGTTAAAATTGTATAATTCTTTTCTTCATTTTAAAGGTCACATATTTATTGAGGTACATATCGAATCTTATTGGTACTTTTGGGTGCAAGATATAATTTTGAGAATTGTTAGAGATACAAAGAAATTGTCCAAAGGAAACTTCCAAACTGATATGACTTTATGGAATCGATGATATCTACTTTATAATCCGAACTTGAGGAGACCAGTGATTTTGTAGTTTTAAGTGACTAATATGATCACATTGATTTATTTATTTTTATTGTCTAATATGTTGAAATAATTTTTAAATGGCATATGGCCATGGTGCCGATTGATTTAATAAATAAATAAAAAAAATCATTGCAAAATGCTTTCACATAAATTCTTAAACCCTAGAAAAGCCTCTCTCGCCCCTCTTGTATTTTCTCAAATTGTCACACACTCCCAAGTGTTTGACTAAATGCCAAGGTAACCTACTCTCTTTGAAGGGGAGCTCCTCTTTGAGAATGGGGTAAGGGAAGACAGAGAAGAACAAGGAAAGAGAATGATAAAATTCTATTAGGTTCTAGAATGCCTTACATTAGACTTGTGATATGTATAAAACCCTACAGAGCCCTTCGTACTCATTAAGGCCATGGGCTATAACTCAAAGGCTAAATAAGCAACCCTAAATAGAACATAAAATGCAACTACAAGCCTTACTCGATCTGGTTGAACTAAAGACAACAAAACTAAAAGAACCCAAACTACGTAAGGACCCAATGGCCCATTACAATGGAAAACCCAGCCTCTCTAAACTTATACACTTCAGTTAAACTAAGTGTTTGACTTCGTGTGATAACTCCTCACTTCCTTGCAGCTTTTATTGTCTTGAAACCATTGCGCCTCCCATTTCCAAACCCTAGACCAAAGGTTGTGATAATACTCCCCCCCTCAAAACATCTTGTCCACAAGGTGGGGGAAATCCTCCTTGAGCCTCAAGTAAACTTCCCAGGTCACATTCTCTAGTTGTTGTCCCTACCAGCAGATCAATAGCTCGATTACCAGCCTTGCTCATCCTCTGTGCGAGAATCTCATCGAGTTCGGGCTTAACGATGCCATGCTCATCCACTAGGGGTAAGGTTGACATTGCCTTGGTGGAATGGCCCAATTTTCTCTTTAATTGGGAGACGTGGAGCGTAGAGTGGATCTTGGAGGTTTCGGGCAGATCTAGCCTATAAGCCACCTTTCTTATCCTTTGCAACACCTTGTAGGGCCCATAGAACCATGAGGATGGCTTCAGGTTCCGTCGTTGTGCATCATGCTCTTTCGATACAACTAGAGCCACAGGTATACCCAGTCTTCTACACTAAATTTTTGGTCTTGTGTTTTGAGATCTGAGTAACGTTTCATGCATTCTTGTGCCTTGATGAGATTTTGTTGTAGTAATTTGGAGATCTGATCTCGAGATTTTAGAGTGTTTTTCATTGTGTCTAGCTTAGCTGTGCCACATACATAGTATAGAAGTTTAAGGGGTGAATAGCCATAGAAAGCCTCAAAGGGGGTGGTTTTAGTCGACATGTGTGGTGTGGAGTTATACCACCATTCGACCTAGGGTATCTGTAGGGACCAATCAGTGAGTCTGTCTTCTGAGAAGCAACGTAGATAGTTTTCCAAGGTTTTGTTCACAGTTTCGATCTGATCATCAGTTTGAGGATGGTAAGCCGTGCTGTGGGACATTTGAACCCTCTGGAGATTGAAAAGCTCATGCCAGAAATTGGCTTGTGAAGATGTTGTCTTTGTTTGAGATCATGGACTAAGGTAGCCAGTGTAGTTTAAGAACATTCTTGAGGAATAATTCAGCCACATTCTTGGCTGTATAAGGGTGTTTAAGGGGGCAGAAGTGGCTATACTTCTTGAGCCTATC
>QEOT01121769.1:0-17016 GCA_003123785.1 Pterocarya stenoptera | reverse complement strand
TCTCGACAATGTGCAGATGTTTGCGCTCTACAGCACCATTTTGTTGGTGCGTATGTGGACATGATAAACGATGAGAAATTCCTTTTATTTGAAGAAGTGAGTGAAAAGATCGATATTCCCCACCCCAATTACTTTGTAAGGATATTATTTTAGAATTAAAAAGTAACTCAACATGTGCTTGAAATTGGAGAAAAACTTTGATAACATCATATTTTTGTATTAAGGGAAGCCACCAAGTGTAACGAGTAAAATCATCTAGAAAAGCTACATAGTAGCTAAAACCATCTCTAGAAATAACAGGGGCAGGGCCCCACACTAGAATATATAAGTTGCAATGGTTTGGTGGAATGTTGATGAGAATCTTGAAAGAGTTGTTGGGAGCTCTTGGCTTGGCAGCATGCTGAACACTTGGAGGAAACATCACGAGTAGAAATTGGCAAAGAGTAAGAGGAGAGGATATGGTGGACTAACTGAAGAGAGGGATGTCCAAGCCGTGAGTGCCACTAAGAGGTGGTGGTGCGTTCGCCAACAAGGGCCTGAGGAGATGAAGCAGGATTGGAAGAGGAGTAGAGACCATCATGGGTAGGACCACGAAGGATAAGGTTCCCCGTCTTTGAATCCTTCACAAGAAAATGAGAACCATGAAACTCAAAGAAAACGGAATTGTCAATGCAAAACTATCTAACCGAAATTAAGTTTTTGGTGATATGTGGTACATGTAATAGATTTTTCAGAAAAAAAAGAAGTAGAAGATGTAGGAAAAACATAGTCATCAATATGTGCAATCGGTAGAGCATTTCCATCGCCAACTCTGATTTGATCAATGCCACCATAAGGAGAGGATTGAATGTTGAGATTAGATAAATCGGAAGTGAGATGATTTGTAGCGGCGGTTTCGGGGTATCAGGACATGTCAGGGGAGGAGCTGGAGGTAGTGTAGTGTGCTGCTAGATTTTTAGAGGGATCACTTTGAAAGGCATGATCAAACCTGGAGTAGCAACGTATGGCGACGTGGCCAACTTTGCCACAAATTTAACATGTTGGTTTGTTGTGAGGCAAAGGAGACGAAGAGTGGAATGATTGGGGAGAACCAGATGATGTGCGACCTCGGCCACGAACATGGTAATTACCTTGAGAGGGAAAGACACGATTGAAGCCTTGGCCATGACTAGAGGAATTTGAGGTGAAATTTGTTGAAAATTTTGTTGGGATAGGAAGATGATTGGAGTGGGAGAGTCAACTTTCATGAGTGAGTAGTTGGCTATATAGTTATTCTGAGAAGAGTGGTTCAACACGAGCTGTAACAGAGGTTACAAAAGCATCGTAATCGTTGTTTAAGCTAGCAAGAAGGTAGGAAATAAATTCAAGGGAGGAAAGGGGGAATCCCGCAGCACTCATTGTGTCTAATAGATGTTTGACTTTGCTGAAGTAATCAGAAATGGAGGTGGAACCCTTAGAAATTGTGGCAAGCTGATAATGTAACTGAATGATATGGGAATGGGAGTGAGAGGCGAAAAGTCTCTCAAGAGTGGCCCAAACATCTCGAGCAGTTTGGTGGCCAACAACTTGGGCAATGAGATTGTCGGAGAGAGAGGATATTAAGGCACTTAAGATGAGCTGATCAGTTTGAAGCCAGTTGAGATATTCTGGGTTGGTGGTGATGTTATCGGCAAGAAGAGAAGGAGGGGGCTGGACAGAGCCATCCACATAGTGAAAAAGCCGATGTCCTTAGAGATAAGGAATCATTTGAGTGCGCCATAACAAAAAATTGTCATTGGTGAGTTTAACATAGACAAGGTGGGAAAGATGAGGATGTAGGGAAGGAGCGGGTGGGTTGGGAGGTGGGAATTTTGGAGGTGAGAATTTAGGAGGAGGAGGAACTTCAGTCATATGAGACGCTAGTCTTCGAATAGCTTTGGTACCATGTAAAACTCTGTATTTCATATATTTATCTTCCTTGCATCTATGTGTTTACACAGTGCTCTATTTATAGAGCTGAAGATGCCGAGAATAGTCTAGCATTTTAACAACCATGAGGTGTGCGTGATACCTATTGCTAGATGTACAGATTATGGCCATAACAGAAAATACTCCCTTTGTACATGTAGGATTACAAGAATATCCTGAGGAGAATGTACAACAGAATTTCATGAAGTAATATTTGTAGAAGGTTCTAGTGGTTGCTGTCATCGTGCGATATTGAGGTGGAGCCGTGAGTCATGGATGAGCTGGAGATCATTAGTTTGCTGTCACTCTTTCTCTCAATATCTAGTCTTCTTGTTCTCCTCCTCCTCCTCCTCCTCCTCCTTCGTTTNAATTACCTTGAGAGGGAAAGACACGATTGAAGCCTTGGCCATGACTAGAGGAATTTGAGGTGAAATTTGTTGAAAATTTTGTTGGGATAGGAAGATGATTGGAGTGGGAGAGTCAACTTTCATGAGTGAGTAGTTGGCTATATAGTTATTCTGAGAAGAGTGGTTCAACACGAGCTGTAACAGAGGTTACAAAAGCATCGTAATCGTTGTTTAAGCTAGCAAGAAGGTAGGAAATAAATTCAAGGGAGGAAAGGGGGAATCCCGCAGCACTCATTGTGTCTAATAGATGTTTGACTTTGCTGAAGTAATCGGAAATGGAGGTGGAACCCTTAGAAATTGTGGCAAGCTGATAACGTAACTGAATGATATGGGAATGGGAGTGAGAGGCGAAAAGTCTCTCAAGAGTGGCCCAAACATCTCGAGCAGTTTGGTGGCCAACAACTTGGGCAATGAGATTGTCGGAGAGAGAGGATATTAAGGCACTTAAGATGAGCTGATCAGTTTGAAGCCAGTTGAGATATTCTGGGTTGGTGGTGATGTTATCGGCAAGAAGAGAAGGAGGGGGCTGGACAGAGCCATCCACATAGTGAAAAAGCCGATGTCCTTAGAGATAAGGAATCATTTGAGTGCGCCATAACAAAAAATTGTCATTGGTGAGTTTAACATAGACAAGGTGGGAAAGATGAGGATGTAGGGAAGGAGCGGGTGGGTTGGGAGGTGGGAATTTTGGAGGTGAGAATTTAGGAGGAGGAGGAACTTCAGTCATATGAGACGCTAGTCTTCGAATAGCTTTGGTACCATGTAAAACTCTGTATTTCATATATTTATCTTCCTTGCATCTATGTGTTTACACAGTGCTCTATTTATAGAGCTGAAGATGCCGAGAATAGTCTAGCATTTTAACAACCATGAGGTGTGCGTGATACCTATTGCTAGATGTACAGATTATGGCCATAACAGAAAATACTCCCTTTGTACATGTAGGATTACAAGAATATCCTGAGGAGAATGTACAACAGAATTTCATGAAGTAATATTTGTAGAAGGTTCTAGTGGTTGCTGTCATCGTGCGATATTGAGGTGGAGCCGTGAGTCATGGATGAGCTGGAGATCATTAGTTTGCTGTCACTCTTTCTCTCAATATCTAGTCTTCTTGTTCTCCTCCTCCTCCTCCTCCTCCTCCTTCGTTTTCTTCTTCTTGTCCAGGCTTCACTCACAGCCATGTCAAGTTAGAGACCCACGACTATAGTCGCGGGTCACTTGATCCAGAGACCGACAACCATGGGAGTTGATGGGGTTGATTTTTTTTATGTTCTCGACCTAGATCCAGAAACTAGTGACCATGTCAAGCCAAATCTATGTTTTCTTTTCTTTTTTAGTGTTCTCATCCTATATCTACATTTTTAAGCTAGATTTATGCTTTGGGGTTTGATTTTCATTTTTTTGAAGTAGATTTTAGTTACATATTTGCTTTGGTGTTGATTTTGGCTGGATTTACAAGCAAAGGAGATATCTTGGCCAAATCTACAGGCGGAGGGGATTGCCATATGCTGTGCAGTAGTTCTTGTGAATCTTGAAGGGAACTTGTGACATGGTCCCTATTACAATACCAATTGTTAAAGACTCAATTATTAATCTAAAAGTTCTAGAACTGTTGGATACTGATTTGGTTAAACCTGTAGTTCTCAGGTTCATAACAGGGATAAAATATCCACTCACCCTTCAACAAGGATAAACGATCGAAACAAGGAGGCAGGGACGAGATATGGCCCCCCGCCCATGCGGAGGGCAAGGTACGAGAAGGGCTACTATCTGCTTGTATTGGGCAAGAGTAGGCCTAGGTGGTAGGAAAGGGGCAGAGATTTTCTTAATTTATTAGATTATTTGATAAGTTACGATAAAAGAAAATTAGAGAACATTATACATAATTCTCTTAAATGTTTGTTTAATCTTTATATTATTAAAATTGTCACTTAGTTTTCTATACACTTTATCTTCACTAAGATATGACATTGGATAATAGACTAATAATACAATTTGTGGACAAATTTTCTAATGGGCATCATCCGGTATCAGAGCTTGAAATGTTGATGTAAACCTTTCATGACTTTTTAATAGGTTAATATGTATGAATGAATCAAGCTGGTATAAAAATATTTTTATTTTAAGAGAGCTGTTACAATCACAAATAGATTAAATAAAAGTAATTTTATAACAATAATGTTATAGACAATCGCCGCACGCAACCATGGGGGAATAGGCTGTCACACGTTAGCCAATATATTAAAAAAAATGAAAAAAGAAATGAAAAAAAATATAACAGACGAAAACGAAGAAGGGAAATTTCAGGAAAGCAAAGAGAGATGGAGATGTAACTACACTCTCTCTCTCTCTCACCCATACACAGAAAGTGTGATGACGATTACAATTTTTTCTTTGCGCATCCTCTTTCTCACTCCATTTGCAGTCTATCTTCATCTGTGATCTCTCTCTCTAAACTTCTCTTTCAATCTCTTGCTTTTGCTTCTATCTCCCATTAGCTTTCTTCTTTTTCTATTTTTTACCGTCAATCTTCTATCTCCCATTAGCTTTCTTATCTTTCTGTTTTTTATCGTCATTGACGATTCGAGTCTCTTTCTCTCTCTCTCTCTCTCTCTCTCTCTCTCTCTCTTTGCATTGGTTTTGTCTTAGTTCCATTGTACTCACTAAGAAAAAAAAACCCTGAGAGGATCTCTCTCTCTCTTATTTTCTTTTCTTTTTGACACATTTGTTTTACACCCATTTTTGGTGGCTAAAGAAGAGTTTTTAGCCGTGGAAGCTTTGAGACGGGGGTCTGGAAATGGAAGAAAGGGGAAGACAAAGGGAAGATGAAAAAGATGGAAAAAAACTCATATGAAAATAAAAAGGTGAAGACTAACAAAAACATAAAACGGGATCATATTCTTTTTGCCACGTGGGAAGCAGTTTTCCTGCAATTTCTTGCGCCGGTTACCTATAGAGTTTTTTATTTTATAAATTATCATAATTTTATAAAATCTATTAAAAATATTTTATAATAAAAATAAATTTATAATTTGACAAACTAGATGATAATAATCAATTTATAGAATTATTTTTAAGTATTTTTTTTAATCTAAAATATTCCTATTATTTTAACTTCTATACCAAATTATTGTGTATCCTTAATAAATTTCTAATTTAAAAGTGGTCACTTCAAACTTGTTGAGTTTGACTGGAAGCACAAAAATACCATTATTAATTATTAACCCAAAAACAGGCTGGAATGACACAGACAAGAGATGTGCCAAAAAGTACAGTGTCCCACTTTGTACCCCCAACCACTCTGAAGAAAGGTACACTCTTTTGTCATTTCTTAATGTCCTCCGTACATGCATGCTTACTCACTCATTCACGTTATAATTAATTAACTACATGCTATATATTTTATAAAGTACTTTTCTCCACTAATTTAAACCTTATTCAACCAATTTTAAAAAAAATAAATAATAATTGAGAGAAAATGTATTCTTTTTTTTTTATCTTTTATTAATTAATTTATAAGACACAGAAAGAGATTTTAAAAAACAAATATATCTGAATAACATTTTGAGTTTTATTTTCTCGAAACCGATTAAAATAGAATTGTAAAATAATTCTAAAAGAAAATTACGATCTTTATTATTTATAACTTGTATATGTTGGTACATCGGGAAGGTAGCAAGTGCTAAAATTAATTTTTCTTTTGTTTTGAGGTACTGTATTGTTGGTATTCTTTAATTAAAATAAAAAATAAAAAATAATTTTTTAAATGAAAGTTGTATTTGAGTTGTAATTTTAAGTCTTCTATTGTTTGCTAAAATAATCATTAACAAATGACTTTGAAATTAGAATATCTAATTAGGTGACAACTCCCTATCGTGGAACTGGCTCGAACCTGTATATCATTTAGTTATTTTGTTAAAAATAATGTTACTCATCATTTTAATTTTCATCATCATCTTATCATTCAATGATTTAGCATCAGATGATATGTTCATAAGTAAAATATAAAAAATAGTATCTAATCATCTAATGCCACATCATGAAATGATGAGAAAATAGATGATGAATATATATTTTTTCTTTTGTTAAATAGCTTTAAGATTAACATTGAAAAAAAATTAGTTGTATTTTTTCAAAATTGAATTAAAAAAAGATATTTCCGTCCAAAAATTTAAATAACTCCCTCATTATCCGATTTAAATAACTTATTTATGAGAAAAATGTTAAAAATATATGTTATATACATTTAGGTTTTTGTTACAATCCAATCCCAAATGCAAGAAAAATATTGGATCTTTCTTAAAAATTTAAAACTCATAGTATAATCTCTTTGTATTCTTCTCGGAGTCCTCTTTACTATATTTTTTTCGTTTTTATATTTTTATCTTTTTTATGCATGACTTGTCTTCAACATTTTCTTAAACTTCTTCTAACATCTTATTTTAACGTCGACCATATAAGTTTCGAGAAATATTTTAGTCATAAAAAATATTTTATGAGAATATACTTATAAATTAATGCGGTACATTAGATTGTAAATCTACATTTACTGTAAAGTATATCTAAAGTATCATATAAAATCATATTAATTTGTAGATTTTTTTTTTTGTGAGATATTTTTATAGTTATAGCATTTCTCTAATTTCTTTGTTGAAGAAGGAAGACTCTTATGATCTATCTTTGGTTATTATAATTAAATACACTATAATCGATGAATACAATAAAAAAAATTGTGTATCAACTCCTTTTTATAACACCTTTATATTATATAAGGCACAAGATATATGTTATGAAAAAGATTTTTTTTTTTTTTGAGAAACTTTAATACTAATCCACTCTTACAAAAATAAATTCTTAAATTCGTCGTTGGCCACTCAACGACTTATATCATTGCATCATATATAGTATCTTACGATTTACATTCTGCACTTTCAAATTATCATAATTATGTATAATTTACACGCTATAAATTAGCAACACTAACACGTCAAGCCATTAAATTATTAAAAAAAAAAAATGCTGAAATGAATTTTTAACAACTTTGTAAAATTAAACAACAGATAAACTCACTTCGAGGGTGCGGAACCTCTAGAAATTAAGAGGAAGAAGAAGATTTTTCATTAAGCATTTGCATATTTGATGTCCCTAACAAACTTCAAGTAAAATGACTCTTCTTATTAAAAGTATTATAAAAACACAAGCCTTCTAGATACTTCAGGTCTTCTTCTCCACTTAAATGCACTGGCACCATCTACACCATTCATTAGATCAACAATCTTCCTGATCCTATGTCCACTTCATTTGCCAAACCCTAACATTAGACAAAACACTTCAACCATAGTTTAAAATACCGTATCGTACCGGCCGGTATGGCCGGAATTTTCCGTACCGGCCACCAGACCCGTATAGAAATGTTCTCGTTTCGTACCAGCCGAAATACAGGCCGTACCAGCCGGTACTTGTCATACCGGCCGATATTTCGGCCTGTACCGGCCTGTGTACCAACCGATATTTCGGCCTTTCATTTTTTTTTTTCATTTTTTCAAACTATAAGCTCATTTTTTTATTCTCAATTTAGACTAGACTATTTATAATTTATATATCTATGCATTTATACATGAATTATTTATATATAGACTATTAGTTTAAAATATAATTATATATATACATTTATATATATAATTTATTTACATATCGACTATCCCGAAACGGTACACGAAACGGTACCGCTACCAAAATATTTCGTTCCAGTGCCTTGACCGGTACGACATCCGGTACGGTATTCAAAACATTGACTTCAACTCCTTCAGCTGCCTACTCAACCCAATGTGTAATAGAGCCTCTTTGATTTAGAACACCTTGCCCACAAGTTGGGTAGGTGTTTTGCATCTTATGAAAAGTTTCCCATGTCGCATCTTCATCGCCCTTGCCAACAAACTAGGTCATCTGTTATTGGGAAAGCCCCTTTCTTTTTCATCCTCCTATCGATCACTGCTTTTGGTTTGGGGCTCAAGATCCCGAGTGCATCCAAGGGTGGAAGCTGGGCTATACTGCTCACCTCATGTCCCAATCTTTTCTTCAGTAGAGAAATGTGAAAGACAGGGTGAATCTGGGATGATTCTGGTAGATCCACTCTGTAAGCCACCTCCCCCCACGCGCTTAATCACCTGGAATGACCCATAGAAACGAGGCAACAACTTCACATTTTTACGTTGGGCTAAAGACTTTTGGTGATACGATTGTAGCTTCACATAAACCCAATCCTCGTTTTCTAAAGTTTTCTCATTTCTCTTTAAATCAGCATATCGTTTCATTATGTTTTGGAATTTTTGTAGGTTGTGGCGCATCAACTGCATTATTTGATCTTTGGATCAAAGGGAGGAGTCAACAACCTCCACAGAGGAGGTTCCTGGCAGGTAGTTCATTATTTGTGGTGGGGGTAGCCATATAGGGCTTCAAAGGATGTGAGTTGGGTAGAGGCGTGCTTGGTGGTGTTGTACCACCATTCGGCCAAATGGATCCACATTGACCAATCCCTAGGCCGATCTCCTATAAAGCAACATAAATAGTATCAAGTTAACGGCCTCAAACTGGCCGTCGGTCTGTGGATGAGAGGTTGTGCTATAAGCTAGTTTAACTCCCTATTGTTTAAATAACTCATCCCAAAATCTGTTTGGGAAACTGTTATCTCCGTTAGAGACAATAGAGTTAGGTAGGACATGGAGTCTGAATATATGCTTGATGAAGAGTTGGGCTAGTGTGGTTGCTGGTTAGGGATGGGACAGTGGGATGAAATGACTAAACTTTGTCAAACGATCCACCACTACCCAAATACAGTTATACCTCTAAGAAGTGGGTAGACTCTTTTTAAACTCCACGGTGATGTTGATCCATGGCTTTGAGGGTATAGTAAGGGAATGTAGGAGTCCGCTGGGTATTGTGTTATCTGGTTTCACACACTGACACACATCACAACTTCGAATATACTCCTTCACATCAGACTTGAGTCCCTGCCAAAAGAATTCCCTCCTAACTTTGTGCAAGGTTTTACCAAACCCTAAGTGCCTCCTGTTGGGTTGTTATGGAGTGCATCCAGTAGCTTGAGTTTGAAAGGTGATGAGTTAGGTATGTAGAGCCTGTGTTTATAATACAAAAACCCATCCTTGCACGTGTACTTTGGGCCTAGATCCCCCTTTCTGCATCAAATCTTGAATCTTTGTGTCAACAGAATAAAGCTGTTTTAGCTCATCAACCAACTCCAGTATAGGGATTGAAATCATAGTTAAGATCACAAGAGATGCAATCCATTCCTCAAACCTCCTTGATAAAGCCCCTGTCACCCTATTATCCTTGCCCCTTTTATACTGCACTAGGAAATCGTAGCCTAACAGCTTAAAAATTCATCTCTGTTGCATATGAGTTCCCACCCATTGGTCTAACAAAAACTTTAAGCTCTGCTGGTTAGTTTTCACAACAAACTGAGCTCCTAGTAAGTAGGGCCTCCATCTCTGCATCGATGAAACCAGAGCAAACAACTCTTTCTCATAGGTTGATAGTAGCAAGGCCCTGTCTTTTAATGTTTGACTGTAAAAGACAATTGGATGACCCTATTGTAATAAGACTGCACACACTGCCCTTCTCGATGCATCACATTCTATACAAAAGGGGATAGAAAAGTTGGGAAGTGCTAACACAGGAGGATTCATCACTACCTCTTTCAATTGTAGGAATGACAATTCTGCCCCTAGGTTCCACTAAAATCTATTCTTCCTTAGTTGGTCTGTCAAAGGGGCTACAATACCCCCATACCTCTTGATAAATCAACGGTAATAACCCGTCAGCCTCGAAAAACCTCTCAATGACTTGATGTTGGAGGGTCTTGGCCATTCAACCATGGCTCTTTAACTTCTCGGGCTTAGCCTTGACACCTTGGGTAGATATGAAATGTCCCAAGTATGCCACTTCTAAACTTCCAAAGAGTTCACTTGGACCTCTTTGCAAAAAGCCGGTGCCCCTTTAGAGTTTCCAAAGTCACTGCAAATGCTGTAGGTGCTCTTCTTCTGTTTTGCTGTAAACTAATATGTCATAAAAAAAGACAAGGATAAGTTTTCTTAAATATTTTTTAAAAACAACATTCACTAAACTCTAGAAAGTAGAAGGAGCATTAGTCAAGCTGAAAGGCATGAATAAAAATTCATAATTTCCTTCATGAGTGCGAAAGTTTGTTTTGGGGATGTCCTCGAGCCTTTATGTGATTTGGTGATAAGTAGATTGCAAATCCAGTTTTGAAAAAATTATAGCACCACATAACTTGTCTAAAAGTTCCTTCACTATATGTATAGGGTACTTGTCCTTAATAGTAGCATTGTTAAGGGCTTGGTAGTCCACACAAAGTCTCCACAACCGATCAATTTTCCTTACCAACAAGACTGGTGGGGAGTAAGGGCTTTGGCTAGGTTGGATAATCCTTGAGGCTAATAACTCATTTACTATCTTTTCAATATCATCATTTTGAAAAAAAAAAAAGAAGTTAACGGTATAATCAAGATTGGTTTAGTTCTAGGATGTAGTATAATTGAGTGATTATGTGATTTGTGAGGGGGGGTTTTGAGCTCAGAAAACACATCTTTAAATTGATGGAGAATGTGCTATATGTTTGCAGATGGAAGCTGTTCATTTTCTACCTTGGGGCCCTCCAATAGATGCAAAACCAGTCCTTTATTTTTCAAACTGTTGTTGTTAAGTACTTTTCCTTCCTCAATTAATTTGGAATTGGTCAAACCCTTGAGTGTAACGCTCTGTCCTGCTACAACAAACTACATGGTCAGTTCTTGAAAATTCCATAAGATAGGGCATATGGTTTGTGACCAAGCAACTCCTAACACCATGTCACAACTAACTATACCTTTCATTAGATCAACAACCTTCCTGATCCCACGTCCACTTCATTTGCCAAACCCAAACATTAGACAAAACACTTCAACTACTTCAGCTTCTCTTCAACCTGATGTGTAACAAAATTTTGGTTTTTCTTATATGAGGATTGCTACCCAGCCGTCTACACCACACACGACATCTATTTTAATTTTTTATTTCATTTTATTTTTACTAAACTAATTGAGTTCTTTTACTCATCATTTCTACACCTCATACTTGCTAAGAAAAAAAATAAAAAGATAAAAAATCAAAATAGGTGTACTATGGTGTAAAGATAATGAGTAGAATTATTCTTTTGATTTTATAAAATCCCAGAAAGCCAGCCAAAAAAAAAAAAAAAAAGCAAATATTATCTGGGGGCCGTGCACATGCAAGTGTACGTAATCTTATGAAAAAATACGATGTCTTTATCCCGTGATCTAAAGGCTCAATAATTTAGCCTAAACTTTCAGTAGAGAAGCATAAATCATCACTCAAACCGTACCTAATAATATTGGTTGGTGAATACTTTATGCTTAAAACAAAATAGCTTTTGTTTAGTTCCAAAGCAATGTGCTAATAACGACCATTTAGATGGTATTGCTGAAGTGTCTTGATAAGCACTTTAAAATAATATTTGCACAATAATTTTTATTTTATTTTTCAGATCAATTGAGATTTTAATGCAATTTAATAATTATCTGATAAATTCAAGATTAAGAATAGTACTAAACACCTTGGGGGTATGGATAATCATGAAGTAGATCAAACGGTTTGGAAAAATATGTTTTATTTAAATCAAACGGCTAAAACATTTCTCTAATTAGTAACAAGAAAATGAGGAGGAAAAAGAGTAAAGCAAAAGGATTAAAAGATTAATGTTTGTTGGCTTAGAAAAGATGCATCTGATTGAGAATATTTGTCAGGTAGTCCACGTTTATACACATGAACATGGGTAATGGAGGACGCCCACGTGAACCTTTTTTTTATTTTTGTTTATTGGTATAAAAATGGATGTCTTTTTCAGATGATTTTGATTCATTTGTTGGAACAACCATGAAGAAAATGGAAGAAGAAGAAGAAGAACGAGAAGTCTAACTCGCTGATTACGACTCGTTTGTGTTCACACTTCGTCTCAATTCAATTTATTTTATCTTATTTAATTGTTATAATTTTTTTAAATTTTTATAAAAAATAAAATAATTTAATTAATATTTTTAAATTTTAAAATAAAATAAATATTAAAAAAAATATATTTTAATAATATTTTATTTTATATTTTTAATTTTACTCTTAACTCACCTCACTGAAAACAAACGAATTCTTAATTATAGTTTTGAAAAGAAATAAAGCTGGCATCTGCGTCAGTATCATGCACCCCCATCTATTTAATTATATCATTTCAATCTTGACATTAATTAGTGGAAAGTAGGACCAAGACAAAATCAAAAATCAAAAAGAAATTCTGTAAAATCAAATCATTGTACATCAAGATGGATCAAAGTAATTGTCAATCCCATAATTGAAAGGTTTCGTCCCATTTGAATGGTAAAAATGTTTACCTTATTTTATTATTATAAATTTTTTAAAATTTTATATAAAATATAATAAATAATTTAATTTTTTAAATTTTAAAATTATAATAATTTTAAAAAATAATATTTTAATAATATTTTATTTAATTTTTAACTTTCATCTTAAATCATCTCATTTCATCTCACTATCTAAATCGCATCTTAGATTCCGTTTGGATTGCAAGATTGTTTTATCTCATCCCATCTCATCTCAACATCCAAATACCACAAATACAAATACTTTTCAAGTTCAAATATTTAACGTTTCCATCCAATCATTACAATTTTTCCAAACTTCCAAACAAAACATAAAAAATAATTTAACTTTTTCAAATCTTAAAATAAAAATTATATTCTAACAATAATTGAACTTTATAATATTTTTAACTAACTTTTTCTCTCTTTTTTCAAAATTTCATAAAATATCAACTCACAATTTTACTATTATTTACAAATTATTTCACTCATATTCATAAATTTCTCATATCATCTCATCTTAATATCTAAATGAAAGCTTGAAAAGTCAGAATTGAGTTCAAAATAGGATAAGGACCAATTCAATGAATTGGACGATGCAACAAATTGAATCGTGGGATTCATAAAAGTTTTGAATCGGTTATTTTCATATTGATAAAAAAATTTTAAAAATCATATATAATGGAATTAAAGCATTTTATATCATGTATAAAAGAGTATAGTATATAATTTCATTGATTATTTTTAATAAAAATATTATTTGAATCTAAATAGTTTTAATAAATATGTAATTTATGTATTTAATTTCAATCATCGACATTTATTTTTTGTCTCATATAAATCTAAATAGATTTATGTATTAATATATTGGTTGACGTGTGACAGCCTATTCCCCCATGGTTGCGCGCGGCGATTGTCTGTAACATTATTTTTATAAACTTACTTTTATTTAATCTATTTGTGATTATAACAGCTCTCTTAAAATAAAAATATTTTTATACCAGCTTGATTCATTCATACATATTAACTTATTAAAAAGTCATGAAGGGTTGACATCAACATTTCAAGCTCTATAGTGGATGATGCCCATTAGAAAATTTGTCCACAAATTGTATTATTAGTCTATTATCGAATGTCATATCTTAGTGAAGATAAAGTATATAGAAAGCTAAGTGACAATTCTAATAATCTAAAGATTAAACAAACATTTAAGAGAATTATGTATAATGTTCTCTAATTTTCTTTTATCGTAGCTTATCAAATAATCTAATAAATTAAGAAAATCTCTGCCCCTTTCATACCACTTAGGCCTACTCTTGCCCAATACAAGCAGATGGTAGCCCTTCCAGTACCTTGCCCTCCGCATGGGCGGGGGCCATATTTCTTCCTTGCCTCCTTATTTGAATCGTTTGTCCTTATTGACTGGGTGAGTGGATATTTTATCCCTATTATGAACCAGAGAACTACAAGTTTAACCAAATCAGTATCCAACAGTTCTAGGACTTTTGGATTAATAATTGAGTCTTTAACAATTGGTATTGTAGTAGGGACCATGTCACGGGTTCACTTCAAGATTCACAAGAACTACTGCACAGCACATGGCAATCCCCTCCGCCTGTAGATTTGGCCAAGATATCTCATTTGCTTGAAAATCCAGCCAAAATCAACACCAAAGCAAATATCTAGCTAAAATCTACTTCAAAAAAATGAAAATCAAACCCCAAAGCATAAATCTAGCTTAAAAATGTAGATATAGGACAAGAACACAAAAAAAGAAAAGAAAATGTAGATTTGGCTTAACATGGTCACTAGTTTCTGGATCTAGGTCAAGAACATAAAAAAATCAACACCATCAACTCCTATGGTTGTTAGTCTCTAGATCGAGTGACCCGCGACTATAGTCGGGGGTCTCTAACTTGACATGGCTTACAAGAAGATTTTTCCAATCTAGTTATAGGTTGAAGAATTGACTTGCGGCATTGATATGTGAAATTAGATTATAAATTGTTATACAGACATTCAAATTGAATTTAATCCATTCTTTTAGTCTTGATTTAAACCGAAGACACTTTTTCTTAATTTACGCAAATATTTAAACAATGCAAAAGACACCTCGATCTCTATTGATTATTCATTAGGTTTGTGACAGCATAGTTGTTACTTGTAATTAAAAAGACTTGAAGAGAGCCTAGTTTTCATGTTTCTATTTTTAAATATTTTTTAGAGAAAATACACAACCCTCCCAAATGAGTAATGCAAATTACCACACCATTTGCAATCACCCCTCATGCAAACTATCAATAAAATTGCAATACCCTTTTCCTTTTAAAAAAGTACAAATTAGTCCTAACAATTTAAAAAATTACGATTTTAACTTCTTTTTTTAAATTTTTTTTTAGTTTTTTAGGACTTTTTCAATGGAATAGTGAGTAGATTGAGAATTTCCCAAAACCCAAGAATATAACATACTAAAAATAAAAATAAAAAATGAAAGGAGTTATTTTATAAACAGTAAGCTCATCCATGTTTCACTAAGCTCTTGGACTTGGCCCATTTTGTTGGTCACCAGTTGAAAATTAACAAGCAAATTAGAGGACTGGGCCTTGAAATTTCCGGTGTTTGGTTTCCCTTGTGAATCCTTTCTTTTCTTATAAAGAAACAGGGTGCTCGAGTCAAGTGGCTGAATCATAATTATTGCAAAAATCAATAAATTTTTTATTTATCCAACTAATTTTTATTTATTTTTATTGAATCTCTCTCTCTGTACAACATGAAAATATACTCTTCAATCATCCACAACATAGAGATGAAATTAAGAAACATGAGAATGTTCCAAGATCATGTAAACTGACGGGTGCAAAGGCTGTAACCAGATATGAGGGAACTGAAGGCAAAGGCAGCAAAAGCCAGGAAGGCCATCCCGACAGACGCGGTGGCCATCTCTGTGAATTCGTCTTTACCCCAGTTTGATTGCCAATCATCAACCCGGGTGGCTGCCGATGAGGATGATGATATGAGAAGATATGCCAGTATCTGCTAATAATATATATTAACAAAGCAAATGGTAGCTTTTAGTGCACAACAACACAAAAGGTGCTGTCAAGATAATAACAATGATCGATTAAGACCCTAAAGATTAATCATAACTAGCATGCCCAAAAGATGGGAACATTTGGAAATTATCAAAGAGACGCCCCTAGCTAAGTTGTATTAATTTCACACTATTATCTGTTTGAACACCTGTAGTATTTCCTTATAATGGTTTCAAACGTTTGATTTAATATGCACTCTCACCAACTATCTACACCAACTTATAACTCATGAAAATGCCTTCTTGGACAAGCTAAAACGTTACAGAATTATGCATGGCTAACCGCAAACAACCTCCAACAAATTATCAATCATAGTGTCTAACCCATATAAAATAAAGTAGATTTATGGAATAACATGGTAACCTTTACTCCATTGTGACATGATGTAGCAGTGAAGTGGATTGAGCTGGAAGATGTGAAGTGAAGTATGCATAAAAGATGCAGAACTGAGATGAAAATCCAAATACTATATGCCAGTGAAGTGGATTGAACAGTTTAAACTAAATCCAAATACTTAAGGGGTTGCCATTATGCATAAAACATGAAGAACTGAGATGAAAATCAGCAGCAATTTCAGCATGATAAAAGTAAGATGAAGAATAGATTTGGAAGCTGCACAACTTGCCTGATCCATGAAGAAATCAAAGTGGCGGCGTAAGTGGTGGCGGATCGAATTTTTCCCAGTGTACATATGGTAGGTTAAATCAGATGCTTGAAACCCGGAATATACAAATGCAATGACATTCACAGATAAACAATACCTGCCAATGAATGAACTTTACCATCACATCAAATATCTCAAAAGAAGAAAATAAGAAGAGGAATCAGCGGAAAAGGGAAAAAAAACACTGCAAATATTCTCAATATTTTCTATATAGATTAAAAAAGAAAAGAAAAAGTAGAAAAATTCAAGCAGTGTCTAAGCAGATTAAAATAATACAGAGGAGTTATGTCTCGCTAATCAGTCAACTACACACACAGACATATAACTGATTAAAGATAAGTTCAGAACATCATGTAATTAACTCCTTAAACTAAGGGAATGTTTACTACAACACAAACCAAATGAAAAGGATTTCACTTGGTCAGAGGAAGTGCAGG
>QEOT01121768.1:4637-17016 GCA_003123785.1 Pterocarya stenoptera | reverse complement strand
CACAAGAGTTATAAGCATATATAGTTGAGTTGGCCACCTTCCAAGCCAGGGTCGTGTTTCTTCTTATCTCATTCTATTATCTCCTTAGTTTTTTTTTTTATTATTATTCTTTTTGTAAAATGGAAACCCATAATCACTTCTCACGTCTCATTCGTATATTTTTATTTTTTTTCTGTTTTCTGCGTTACACGACTTCCATTTCCTGTCAATTAATCTGCATGATGCATGTAGCTTGAGCTACTTCGGTAATTTTTTTTAAACATTTCTTATTTACCCAATTATGTTCTTAATTTATATATAGGCACATTTCTGTATGACCTCATACGTTGCTTCCATTCAAAATTGCGGGAACGACGCCTCATATATTTAAATATCATGGCCGGCACATTAATATTTTTTTTTTCAATTTATATATAGGAAATGCATTAAATATTATTTGTTTCTTTGGCATATTAAGTGAGCAAATTTCATTGCTGATTTTCTTTTTCTCTCTAAAAAATTAATTAGTTGATCTTTTTATCCTTAAAAAATCTCTAGTCTCTTTCAATGCCACCGACGAATATATATATATATATATATTAATTACTGCTCAAGTAGTACTACTCATGTGAAATATTCGGTGAGGAAATTATAACATTTCTCGATCGTAATAGTCAGATATCCGAACTTAATTCAAACGAAAATCAATTAATGGTATCGATCTGATCCTCAAGATAAATAACAAAAAGAAGAAAAAATGTCACTAGCTATATAGCAAGCAAAAAGGATATATAGAAAAAATGATAATCTTTGATCGATGCGGACAAAAAAACATATATATCTGACGTTGGACATGCACGCTAGCTGCGTCATATATGATATATTATACATGCATGTTATACGTACACATGCACGTGTAAGGTCGAGAGAATAATTACTTTTGATCTAAGCAAACAAGTCCCCGTCGCTCGTGTAATCAAAGAAATTAATTAAGGCTCTGTTTGGATTCAGAAGGTCATGACGTTTCATCTCATATCATTATTATAATTTTTTTAAAATTTTTACATAAAATATAATAAACAATTTGACTTTTTTAAATTGTCATCTCATCTCTGAATCCAAATTAACCCTAAGCATGTACGCACATCGTCTTTGTGTGGTTGTTGCCTAGAGGAAATAGTTGGGGACAGCTTTCGTCAATTAATTAAGGAGTGCTTAATAGCTCATATTGCGGTACTAAGATAAGATCAACTTGACTTTCTTATAATTTCTTTTAATGTAGGTCACACAGCTCAAATTAAACAAGTTGACTACTGTAATGTTAACTCTTTTACCCCAAGAAAATTAAACCCTAAACGTGATGGTTGTTGGGATTTTGAGGGCCTTGTCCGAGTGGATCATCGAGTACCCTGATCTCTCTGTCCTTCTGGATTATTAAGGTTGACATATGAGAATCCATAAATATCGTAAATGCATGCACTTTGGAGTAAATGTTGTTTAGAGATTTTATGGGTCAACCATTGGAATTATTGGGAGTGGGAATAAATCGATCGAACAAAATAAATTAAGGGAGAAAAATTATCTTTTTAAGTCAAAAGTATATTTATATGGAGAGGCATAAGGCCGGGGGCTCCGACCAATGGCTGTGTAATGGTGTCATGATCATAACTACCAAAATTATTACGACAAGATGGAAGTATATATAATATTTTTGTTTAGGATTATCATGTTTTCATACTTTTAACTAATAATGAAGAAACATAATAATTGAAGTGCCACTTCCATTGCCGGGCCATGCACTTTATATATATAAATATAAATATATATATAAGTGGGTACAGACAGACATGATCCTAGAAGGAAATAAAACTGAGCAAATTAATTGTTGTGTCAAAGCTACATGGGACACAATAAGGTCAGGATGTTTATTAACCTACTGGCCAGCAGGAATAGCTTATTTTTCATGGTTGTATAATATAAATTCATGATCTCATTGACAATATAAAAAAAATATTTAATCATTAATTGTTCAATGGTTTTGGTTTGAGATATGGGCTCAAAAATTAAACACTACTCCTGTTGGAACCATTCATAATATTGTATAGATGTTGAGAGTCAAGTGCACTAAGAAATCATTGCTTGCATGTATCAATATTTGAAAAATGAATTTAGTAAAAAGGGATCTTGAAATTAAGAACTACAGTCTACAAACCCAGATCATGTTTCCTGTGTCCATTCAAGGCACCAGGGTATCCAAATCCGATTCTAACTTGGGCTAGCTGGTTTTCATAAGGCCATGTGCAAATTGAAAAATAATATTTGCAATTTTAGAATGTGTAAATATCGTCCACTCCTTTTAGAAAAAGTGAGTAAACTTGAGATTTATATGAAGAAATTAATATTTTAATAGTTGACCCTATTTTTTTTTCAAAGAGAGTGCGCGAAACTTATAATACACTTTAAGACTGTATCTAGCATTGCTCATGCAAATTCCGATTCTGATACATCCTCAATATATTTGACAGATCCTTTAACTCATTACTCATACGTAATCATGTAACTTTGTAATCATATATATATATATATTTTTCTTGGCAAGTTTATACTTCATTATAGAGTTCTCAGAAGAAAAGCATACATAGTTTAGAGAGTAAAATATTACAAACTAAGTGGATCCTTTTCACTATGAAATTTCAGTAGTGGAGGGGGGATGGTGGAGAGGGGCAAGTTTCCATATTGATGGTTGGAAGCATCCCATTGCGCTAGATCATGCGTACATCGATTTTGGGATCGATGAATTTTTCTTAGAAACCAGTTTTCAAAGGATTGAATCAGATATCTTGAGTCTGATGAAATGCCTTGAATTTTCCAATCAATTCTGAAATTGTGGTTTGATATAACATCAATCACTTGTTAGAAATCCCTTTCAATTTGTAATTTGTTCATGTTTTTGTGATGCGCCTGTTAGATACCTTCTAACGTTGTTGTTGCTTCTCCCGCATTTGGATTGATGTTGCTAATGAAGCTTGTGGTAATGAAAATGGGGATGCCATCGCTTGATCTACAAATGGATGTTGTGGTGCTTCCATTTCTTCTGATTGCCACATCAAATTTGAGCAAGTTGAAGCCTTCTTTTATTGTGTGAGCTCTAATTATGGGATGATCAAACTTGTGAGTCCGCGCTGAATTGTGGTCTGAGAGAAGAGAGGCCACAGTCGAGACAAGCAAGCTTGGGGACAATTTGATGGCATTGTGGATGACCTTGTTTCTAAGGAACCAAATGTTGTCCATAGCTAATGATACAAAGAGTTGGAATTTGGAACTCTTCGTCAGGGATCAAAAGTGAGCTGGAGGGATTAAGGATGTTGTTGATCCAAACTGTGATGGAAAACTCACTGAATTTTGAGATGTCATTGGGCCAAATTGTCTGCCTCCATAGAATTCTGGCAAAGGGGCAGTTGAAGAATAGATGGTGGAAGGTTTCCTCTTGTGAGTCACAAAAGAGGCAAAGTGTTTGATTTGCATTAAGGTTGGTGACTGTTTTCAAGAAAGATTTTGTGGGAATGATGTTGTGAGCAACCTTCAAAGAGTTTGAGGCGATCTTGGATTTTGATCTTTCCCAATTTTTTTTTTCAATAAATGTTCAAGACAATTGTATCAGAGGTGTTTACCATAGCTGCATAAGAAGACTTCACAGAGAAAATCCCAGAGTAATGATGAGTCCATTTTATTTTATCCTTCACTTGGGAAAAGTTGTCTTAGCAAAGGAATTTTGAGAATTTCATAGATAAATTCTGGTGAGAAAAGGGTATGAAGAATGAGAATGTTCCATCTCCTTGGTTCCTCCAAGGTAAGCTCAACAACTTTGAAATTTAGGTCAATGGTGGATTTTTCCGAATTTGGTTTAGGGATGTGAGTTGGAATTGTTGAGATCCAATGGTCTAACCAGACACGGGTTGAGACCCCATTGCTAATTTGGAAACAAATACCCCTTTTGAAAAAATTTCTATGTTTTAAGAGACTTTTTCAAAACCAAGAGTCAGAAGCTTTTTGATGCATGTCAAAAAGGCTGGAATTTTTTAAATGTTTATTTGTTAAAAAATCTTTCCAGAGGCTGCTTGAAACATTGGTGAGAGACCAAAGGAATTTCATGTTGAGAGCATTATTAAAAAGATGGCAACTTTTGAGATCGAGACCTCCAAAAGATTTTGGGATGCAGATTTGTACTCCAGGATTTTGGGGTGAAGCCTTTTGTAGTATTACTAAAGCTATAATCAATATAATGATATATGATGCACACAAATGATGCTTCAAAGAATCAAAGCTAGAACAGCATTGTAAGCCCAAAATATAAATCATTAAACTGTGCATTTTACTTTCCAGAAAGAAAAAAAAAAAAAGACAAGGAGCTAGCACTTTTAACCGATCTATTTTATTAGAGAGTAGAATCAAATCAGAACTCACAAGCAGAACATTGGACTTACAGAGAAATACTAGTGCATTCACAGCCAACAGTGGCACTATCGTTGAAATCAATATATGGGACTTCATGAACATGTTGAAGTATGCCGCCATACTCCACAGCCCTGGTTAGCCTGAAGTGACCCCGTGCACTGTGAAAACAAGTTTATCGAGTGTGTTTTCTAACTTGCATAGGTGGAGGATTATGGGATATTTTTGCTTCGCATTTTGGGCAATTAGCAATATATTCTGCTGCAGATGCAAATCTAATCTTGAGCCTCTTCTCTAAAACTTCATCCCCTACATGCTTGTCCCAGTAGTAATCCTAATCTCCAGAAGAAAAGAGCAGAAACTATTCCCTCGTAATTTAACTAAAGCATTCATAAGAAATTATCAGACTCCATAAAGTGGCACGAAGATTTTGACAAATGAGTATGCAAGTGCACCCGTGAACACGTAGCTGTCCACTCTGTCTAGTATTCCACCTGCACGAACATCTCAAGCAATGAACAGACTAAAAAGCAGTTCAATGGGTTCTCGAACTCGGACAAACAGATAAGAATTAACTTTTCTAAAGATCTTAGGATTACACATGGTACAAAGTTATGGATTACAACTTACAAGTGTCCATCCTCAACTACGTAATCAGATCCAAATCATAACTAGACCCGTTGGATCAGGAGTTGTTCACAGAGCAACAATTTTTTTGATAGGTAAAAAATTTGGACCATTTCTCGATTTGTTCACAGAGCAATGATATCCTACAGAGCAATCAACTCGAAAGATAAATAGCAAGGGTGAAGGACAATCACTCTTTCTATCACAATTCTTAGGGGACGTGCTACCATAGATGGGAAGTATATAATTTCCGACTTGCTAGAGCCATACTTCACCAAAGTAATCTCAAGTTGCTTTTCAGGTGGAGGAATGACTGAACTTCTTGTGCCAAAACAGATTGTTCTAAAATGCACATGTTTTGACTCTGGTTATCTGATACAACTACATTTAGAAGGCGTAGAAACCAAGTAGGGGAGGTTTTATTACGATGAATATGATGTTCCACAATAAGGATTAGGCTTTCATGAAGCACAGATCAATGAAGGTTTAAGGTTACACCTTTATAGCTTGCGAACCAATCATTATTAATTGTAATTCCTTCGTAGTTGTTCCCAGACTATGAATGAGGAATTGATTTGAAGTTTGGAACTCTTTTTGACCTAGAGCAAAGTTCTAAAGAAATCCCTTGGGCTAATTTTCACATGAAAGCAAGAAGTGTGACACCCCTAGAATCACAGAATGTTATATTACAAGAGAAGAAAAAGAGTTGAATTTAGTACTAAAAAAAAAAAAATCATGACAACCATAGTAGACAGCAGAATCCGTTGTAAATAGCATAAGAATAGAACAATAAACAACTACCCAAATTTGGATGAAATATTGCCAAAACATTGTATGTAAAAAATATTCAAAGCATAGTAACAGAGAACTTGTCCATTATCAGAGTATCAAAAGATTATATTCATGGTCTCATCACAGTTTACAGTCATTAGCAAAAGATAATTACCATGTCCAGGGATTAGGGACCCAGAGTCCTTGACACCAGCGTCACGTTTGATCATTGATTCAGTAAGATCGCCAAAAATGGAACCCAAGAAATTCAGAAACCCAAAAGCGATTGCACTGAAAACCACCAGAGTGATACGTTAACAGTTGGTGCACGTTCATCTTAGAGAAAAAAAAAAATGAAAATGGAAAGAAAAGCAAACGCTAAACTTAGTATATCAGAAGATAGAAGGCTAGTCATGTTTATGAAACAAGTGAACTATCGGTGGGCCCAAAAGGAGAGACAGTCACCATCCGCTTATGGTCTGGACTGGAAGTATATAAACTATAAACAAACTTCCAGAAAAAAAATTGTGCTGAAGAGTAAAAACAAATAGAAAGATGACCTAGAAATGAAACTCCTTGACTAAGACATCAAAACACAGTACATTGCAAGTTCCTGCTTCCAGCAAAATAGACCATAAGGTAGAACAGATTCTGCCTATCCTTTTTATAATTTATCCCAATCCAGGCAGAAGATATAACCAGCTTCTCATATATTCGTAGTTTCATTCTTGCAAGAACCAAGCTTAAATTAAAATTTTTTACTTTTCCATTACTTTTCCAGGAAGTACAAATTGCAGTAGATGTTGCCATCACGCAAATACTTAGGGGTGACAATTTTTGACCCAAACCACCTAGTGATTTGACAATCATCACTTTACAGAGGTTTTTGGGATCAAATTAAACATATTTCACAACAACTTATAGATTGCAGCAGAGGAAAATTGAATACCTTAGCACAGATGTTGGCCAGCAAAAAATCTTTAATAAGATGACAGAAGTGGCTACACAACCACCCAGGCCTGCGATAGTTCCTTCCCATGTCTTCTTTGGACTGATACTAGTAAGTGGCGTCCTACCAAATGTCTGCATTGGGGTGCAAAACTATCTCAAGGTCTCCCATAGCTATGGGCAATAACAAATATTATGTGACAAAAAATACTCTGCACACTGTCCAAATGATGGCAATAAATAATATAACTGTAAAAATACACAAATTAACAAAATCTTTACTCTTCTTTACTTACCCCTTCGGATTTTTCACCTTTTTACTCTTTTACTTTGAACTTTTTGCATTCTCAACAGTTAATTTTGATGTTTGTTGACATAAAAAAAATTGTCATTCCTCAAAATTATAAGAATATTCTTGCATTTTAGACTCTTTGTGACAGAAGTTTTAGACAATGCATGACAGTTATTCCTGCTCATTCCGTGGGTTGACGACTAGTTCTTAATCGATGCAAGAAAGATCCAAAACTCATTTAAAAAAACACCATCAACTGTGCCTATATTGTTGTTTTCACCCAGTACGATACTGGAAGTCATCATTTAAATCTTTCTCTTAGATTTGTGGAAACTTTTTTTCTCACAATTACATTACATTCCCCACCCTCTTGTTCCTCTGTCTCCACCATGTTTATCTCAATACTCATCACTTCCCTTCATTTTTTCTCATAAATTTCTTCCATGTTGTCCATGCAATGGTTATGTTCCTAAAGAAACACTAAGGCTTCGTTTGGTTACGCAGTTCAAGTGAGATGAGATGAGATGTTTTGTTTAAAGTTGAATAAAATAATGTTAGAATATAATTTTTTAATAGAATTTTTATTTTAGAATTTGAAAAAGTTGAATTTTTTATTTTATTATGTGTGGGAGTTTGGAAAAGTTGTAACGATGAGATGAGATAGTTTTGTGTATCCAAACCGGGCCTAAGTAGCATATGAGAAAGAGGGGGGAAGGGAAAATACATAACGGTTTGAGATAGAGAAAGGACACTTTTTCGAGTAATGGGTTAAAGTCCATAGGAGCAGATATGGCACCAAGGATTTGAGAGAGAGAATATATCATCTGCTTTAGTATTTGTATTTATTTTCTTATCATGTCAGCAATATTAGAGAAAAAATGATGCCAACACTATTAGATTCATTTCTCTGTTAAAAGAAGGAACTACTGGGTTGATAAAATTATGCGGACGAAGCCAAAAAAACTGTGGAAGTAGCACCTCTAACATATATTTGCCCAGAATTCCAAGCCATGCCACACATGGTTCATTGTTGACTGGTCATTTCACTAAGGAATTTATAATAACATTAGTAACTGTTCAATTCAGGAGCCATTCTATGACTTTCTGTGGGCAGAGCTAACGAAATCCCGTGTGATCAGTGACGGGAATTTAATTTGTTACAGAACATGATCTTCCAAAACCATCATAGTTTAACCTCAAGGATAAGAGTAATAAGAATCTCCATATGTAATAATCGTACTCATATGAAAAAACATACATAATCATTAAATTTATTTTTTGATGAGATAATCTTTACATTTCTATCAAAAGTACCTTGCCACCCAGAAAAGCAAATGTATCAGCTGCAATTATGCTGCTAATAGAGATCAGCGTTGCCACAAGACCAACTGTCCAATGAGCTGGTCCCCCAAGAAGAATGGGCCATGTTGATCCTATTGCTGCCAAATACAAACTGAGAGACAGCTTGAAAAAGCACCAACAAGAACACACACAAAGAGACACAAGAATTAAGTGAACAAAGGAGGTAAAGAAAAAGGCTACAAGTGAGCCTTCACTTTAAAAAAACTTTGTTATGACAAAATGTAACACCCGAGCCCAAGCCCAGGCCCAGGCCTGTGGAAATGCCAGCCCGTTGAAATAAACGACACCGTAAGAAATCATTTCCCCTTTCAGTTTCCCTCTCCTCCCCGTCACTCTCCCTCCTCGACCTTCTCTCCCCATTTTTCTCTCATCCCCATTACTTACTCTGCCCATTTTTTCCCACTCTCTCACAAATTTCTCAACCTCCACAACTCTGTGTGTGTGTGTGTGTGACTTTTGCACCCAAGCTCACACAACCCCACTCAGATCCTTTGGCTTCTCTCTCTCTTCTATTTTCTTTTTATGTGATGTGCCCTTTGTAGCTGTTGCCGACCCCAATGTCGCTCACACCATTTCCAGCCCTCAATCTCTACTCCTCCGCTGCCACCCCACACGCAACGCTGTGAATTAGCGTCTGCAGCCACGAGAAGCATCACTCCTTCAACCAGTGGCCACTGCTTGAGACCCAGCACCAACAAACCCAGCCACCGTGATCTGCCCCATGGAGCACCCCGCCAACGCTACGACTGAGAAGCCAGCAAGCCCACAGTGCCTTTGCACCACCCTAAACCACCATACCCAACCTCATGCCACCGTGAGCCACCATCACATGGCGTTCCACCCTTCTCGGTTACCCCCTGTCGGTATGGTCCTCACTTTCTCTCTCTCTCTCTCTCTCTACCTCTCGGTTACTACACCACATCACACATTTTGTTTTATTTTCTTCAATGTCTTGGTGTAAGCCGTGTAGAACATGCAACTAAGTTGGGCTTATTTCCTCTAGTGGTCCAGATTTGATTGCACATGGTTGGGTATTTCTAAGTTCAGCTGGTGTGTTAGTGGACTTGGGTTTAATGAGTAGTATCAATTTATGAAAGGTTAGACTATTTTAGGAAAATTGATGGAACTACGGGAAATTAAAGTTGGACACATGAACACTAGATTTATGACTTTAATTTCAATATTAATGAGTTAATATGATTTTAAGAATTAATCATGAAATTATTTGAAGAAATTATATGAAAATCAAAGTCTGTTGCGGAGGGACAATATTTTAGGATTTCAAGGATTTTTAGACATTAAGGAAATATAGATTTTTATATATCAAGGTTTAATTACGAAGTATGTGCTCAATTGAAAACTTATGCAAGTTACGTGACTATTTTATAGGTGATGATTGATATCCCTTGGCACAATTGTGAGGAAATTCAGAGAAGTTAAAAAGTCCATGTAAGCGGGGTTCATATGCTAGACTTTGCATAAAACGAATGGATTGAGGTTGATTCTATGAAAATAATGCATGTTTTGTTATGAAAATAAAACTTGAAAACAACCTCGGTCATTTCATCTACATCATTCATGGAATCTGTATAAGATAAAAGTATTTTTGTCATGACTGGTGTAGACATGAGCTTATTTTGGCATTTTGTTTATGAACTAATCAAAATGAGTGAATAAGAAATCTGAAATTTTTTGCATGATTAAGTGAAGATGCTCTGAATCTGTTTTTGATTATGTGAAAATTATATGAATCTGTCCAATATTCTGTTTTGATATAATGTAGCATCTAAAAAATCTTTGGCATAACTTTTTGATTCTATATATGATTCTATTTATGTTATGTTTTGTTACGGCCCCGCCACTGGTGATAATAGTGGTATACGGCCCTGCCACGGGTAATAGTAGTGGTATACGGCCCTGCCACGGGTGATAATAATGGTCTACGGCCCTGCCACGGGTGATAATAATGGCCTACGGCCCTGCCACGGGTGATAGTAGTGGTCTCTATTCTGATAAGATGATGTTTCAGTTATGCTGTGCCAAAGGACTTTGCTTACGAATGATTCTGGAACTGTCGTTCTGATATTCTGATAACATGTTTTTGGATATGCATTATTAACTCTATAAAAAGGCTCATGTTTACATACTAGTATATGTTCTCTGCTTACTAAGTTGTTGATACCTCACCCCTTATCTCCACAATATTTTCAGATGTTTTGGATGTTTCAGCTGAGAATCAAGAATAGGAAGCATAAGTAAGACCGTGTGAGCATAGCAAATCAAGTACAAAGAAGGTACTTTGATTATTGGAGAGTTTATTCAGTAGTTTTGTTTTGCTTTGCTATCTTGGTATTTTGGAAGGTTGACGTTTATTTTGAAACTTTGTGATGTTCCTAGTTAATTATTTTAAAGTATTTGGTTTAAAACAATGAGATCTATGTGTCATTAAGAAATTTGGGTTTATATCTATACTGTGAGATATGAATTTAGGTGATAGTAACTCTTCGACCCATCCGAGACCGGGGCATTACACAAAAAGTTTACCACCTTTGCAAAGAAAAAGGTAATAATTGTGAATATAACAAAATAGGAGGAAAACATCAACATAAATGAAAATGAGAATTCTGTTACTTTTAATAGATCTCCTTCAATATAAATTGACTACCACAGAGGCATAACTCTCAATTACTTACTAGTGTTTAAGGCTGGGGCTGATAAGCCACATCGAAGCTTAACCCAGAAGCAAGGAAGATAGCCACAATAAAAGAGCCCAAACATGGCACTACTGAGCTGTGCAAAACGAGGAATTCCTCTCTGTAAAAGCAATGCCATGGCAACAACAAAGGCAGCAAATGTCACGGAAACATCAATTTGACCTAAATACCTGGTCACATGTAGGAAACATAAATTAATCACCATTCCAAAACCTTGTGAACAAATACATTCCACACCAGAAGTCAGAAAAGCAACATATCTGAAGTATATACGCATAATTTTGAAGTCAATAAAGAGTAAAAAAAGGCAATCAAACATCATTTGACTATCAGTACAATGTAGGAGAAAGGCTTTGACACCAAATATGATGTATGACAGTAGTAGGAATAATTTTATAGGGTAAACAGTACTGTAATTACTGAAGCAGCATGAACAATATCCATAAGCAGTGTTCTGGTTGTTTGGGATGGTTTACGAGCATTCTGAGTGATGGTTGGCTTAGGAGTTTAAAGATTAGGGATGGGTGGTTTACAAGCGTTCTAGGGTTCCTTGGAATCAGAAATTTGGATAGAGATGCATTTCACAATTCTCAAGAGCAATTGCTCCTGAAAATTTTCATCAACAAGCCTATACATGTCTATAGGTGTCTAATGACTAAACATAATACAACTTGACTCCTTATATGACTTGACTTGAACTTCTTCTTTTTTTATAAGTAATAAAAGATTTTATTGAGACGAATGTATAGACGAAGCCTATGTACACAGGAAATATACAAAAAAAAACACCTAAATACATTCTAGAAAACACAAAGTGACATCAGAAAATCATGAACGGAAAGACCGTTATTCCCTAAAACTGAAAACCAAGACAGTTAGGAGTGAAAAAAAAAATTCCAGATTTGTTCTAAAGAACGCTCTTTATCATTAAAACACCGCTCATTCCTTTCCATCCAAATACGCCACATAAGACACAAGAGGATCATCTTCCACGCAGCGCCCACTTGAGAATAGCCATGAATCCCATTCCAACAAGCAAGTAGTTCGACCACTCTCGACGGCATCACCCAATCCAAGCCAATTTTGTGAAAAACACCCTTCCACAAAGCCCTTGCCACCTCACAATGCAAAAGGAGATGATCTACTGTTTCCCCATTCTTTTTGCACATGCAGCACCACTCCATAACAATAATACCTCGCTTCCTTAAATTGTCCAACGTAAAAAATTTCCCAA